>LZPO01117383.1:41988-53624 GCA_001675575.1 Neotoma lepida
AGTGACAACAATGACATTGAGGATTTTGGTTTGAGCAGCTGAAACCATGGCACGGCTAAAGACTGTTGAGGATGGGTGTGTTGGATTCGTCATACCATTGAACATTCAAATGGGGCACCCAAGCAGTTAACCAACTGGATGTATGAGCCTGGAGTTCTGGGATGTTGCATCTGTNAATGCAAAAACAGCTCTCTCCTCAAAGGGGACAAGAGAGTTTATTCTGGAGACAAATATAAATGACCATGACCTGNAAACACAGATTTAAGGTTACTCCAAATCTCATGTTCTAACATGGGAGCAGTTTCATGAAGTTTTTGTGGTAACAGAACAAAGAAAGTCATAAATCAAGGCACTTTGAAACAAACTATTAGAAACATGGAGTGAGGGTTACAGGAATGTGGAGAAACATCAGCTGCAGGCCTCAGTGCCATCGGAAGACTCTGGGACTTTTGGTTTTGAAAATATGGTTTTGTTAAATGNNCATATCCCCAAACATTTTATCTGTTAGTCACAGGATGCTACTCTGTTGGAGGTAGGCAGAGGAATGGTTATTTAGGGGGCTGAAGATAGCCCCAAAAATGTTATAACTGAGCTCTGGACCTACAACANTGCAAACTCTCCACAATTGTTGAAGTTCACTTATCTGACCCACCCTACAGCAGGTACAGTGGAAGGTGTGGCTTCTGTGTGGTAATTTGCATTTGCAGACATAGGATCTGAAGGGACTCTAGCCAGCTCCAGCATGGTAAACATGGCTCTGGCAGGCCTTGTCCTTCTGTCCACTCCCTCTGCCCTGCTAAAAAACCATTAGATTGCATTCCTAAAGCTAGCCACCAAGGTCTATTCTGAAGGGTACCCCCACACAGTGGGGACTTCCTCCTAGACCCTGGATTAGGCACAAACCACACCCAAACACCTGTTTTCACAGAGAGATCCTTTTTTACGNGGGAAGAAAAGTTAAAGTGGCTGCTTTCTGACTCAGGCAGAAAACAGCAGCAAATGACCCTGCAGGTGTGATTTTAAGAGGAGAAGAAGGGAGAGTGTGTGATAGAATGGGCTAGGATGAGGTGTAAAGGAGATAGGGGACAAGGGAGAAGGGAAGGAGACAAGAAAAACGGGAGAAGTGTTTGTCCCAGAGGGTCAAAGGACTGTCTCTGGATAGAGAGGAGACACATGGCACATGGCTGTTTATAAAGGTAAAGGGCAAACCCTGTGTTAGGATGAGGCGTTTAATTTTAATTGGGCGTGTTAAGTAGGTGAACCAAAGGGGGCTTTTGATTGCTGGACGTTGGTAGTCAGCCTCAGGAGGAGGAAGTGGCCAAACAAAGGAATAGACCTTTGTGGCTAGCTTTAGGAATGTCATCTAATGGTTTTCAGCAAGGTGGANGGGACTGGGAAGAAGGGCAGAGTCTGCCAGAGCCACATGCTCCAGTGGCCTAGTGTCCCTTCATATTGTCCTAATGTCCCTTATTTGGCCACTTCTGTCTCCTGAGGCTGACTACCAAGGTCCAGCTATCAAAATATTTAAGTCCAGCCATCAAAAGCTCCCATTGGCCCATCTAATTANCATGCCCAATCAAAATTAAACACCTCATCCTAACATGGGCTTTTCCCCTTTACCTCTATAAACTGCCATTTTCCTATGGGCCACATCTATCTCCCCTCTATCCAGAGTCCTTTGTTCCTCCTCTCAGGGACAAATACTCCTTCCCCCTCTCTCTTGTTCCCTTTCNTTCTCCCTTGTCCTCTATCTCCTGTCTTTGTCTCTTATTCCCTGCCCTCTGGGGCAAATAAATCTCCTTTTTGCTGAGAACTNGGTCTTGGGGGTCCTGAGCCCATACTGATCCTTTCAGGATGGGAGTGAGGTNGCCAGTGAGGGATCTGCAGCACACGTGATGAATCTGGAGTCTTTAGATTGGAAGGACTCCTCAGGGGAGGCGGTGAACAAGAGNTTTTCCAAACTAGGCTGTTCACTCAGTGTGAACGTGAACAAACTTCCTCTCCAAGCTGAGGTTCCTTACCAGTAAACAATGTATTTGTTTCCTGCTGATAGGAGTGGCTGATGCAAAACTACAGCTCTCACTTCAAAGGCCTAACAGTTTACCCTGGAGTCAAACAGGAGCGACCACGGCCCAGGGAACTCTAATTTAGGTTACCCAAATTCCACCGCCCAACCTGCAACTAGTTTCATGAAGGTTTTACAGAACAGAACAAAGAAAGTCATAAATCAAGACACTTTTAAAGACTTTTGTGGAAACATCAGAGATGGGTTACAGCTCCGTGGAGCAACCTCAGCTGTTGATGTTATCTGATAGTGTTCTTAGCCTTTTGATTGGAGAATGGGACTTTATATAATACATTCCAAAGGTATTTTATCTGTCAGGATGTTACGCGTACTTCCACAGAGCTGGGCAAGGAATGGATGTGTAGAAGTCTAAACGCAGCCCAAGATAAATAGTAATTATGCTCTGGAGCTGCACCATCCCAATCTCTCNTCATCACTGCAGTTTTAATCTGTCAATCAGCCTCTGCAGACTGTCTTCCAAAAATTCCTACTCACAGGGCCTTTTGGTGATATAAGGCAACCCATGAAAAACATGACTATAACTCCTTAGGCTGATGTTATTTCTCTATACTAGATACTCAGTACTAAGAATGCAATTTACAAGTTGGGCAGGCCGGTTTGAAAAAAAAAAAAAAAAAAAAAGAATCTAACAAACGCCAGTTTCTGTGTAGGTCGACCGGACTACAAAGAGAGCAGGTAACAGGCAGTGCGCTCCTGGAGTCGGCCTCGCGAGTGGTAGGAGAGGAATACAGAAGAACCACCGGAAGAACCCGCAGAACTCAGTGGTGCGGGACGGGGACCATAGAGTGTTCTCCGCCTCTTCCTAGAGCGGCCAGCAGCTCCGCTAACAGCCCGCACTTCCGGCGGGCGAGGCGCGAGGCGAGCACCGTGGCGGCCTGCGCGGTGAGTGCGCCCGGGCTGTGGGTCGGCCTGGGCGGGTGTCGGGTGGGGCTGCGCGGGGCACGGAGCCGAGCGAGCGGCCCGGCCAGCGGCCTCGGCCTGGGGTCAGCGTCGGCCAGGGCGCCTCCGCTTGTCGCGGAGAAAGACTCCGTTGTAGGGATGCTTAGGCGGCACCGGGCCATTGTGAGCGACTTCCAGGGAGCCGGTGGACGCTTTGTTGTGCTCATAAAAGGGTGAGGAAGCAGGTGCATACCGGCTAGACAGGTTCCCGGCACCGGGGCTGCATCACCCAGCGTTACCGAGCCTCTCTCCTTCTGGGGAACACAGAACACCGAACTTGGTGTTGGAGGAGGGGGCGATGGACCCCTAGTTCTGCCGGTGAGCAGACAGGCCCGGGAGGCGGCTCCTGGGTTGGGATGGGTGTGCTAACTAGCTTTGTGTCTGTGTTTACAAACCCACAAACGGAGATGATGGCGTAAAGCTGTACAAAATCCTTAAACATAATATAGCATACATAGGCTACCTGTAAGTATGATTACTTCATCTGTAGGTAGATTTCATAACCCATCAGTCTCCAATTATTGGTGACTTCCTCAGTATTTAAAAAGATGTGCTTAAAATGTGTGATTACCATTATAGCTGTTGAGTACCGTGGACCCCACACAGTGTCTCCTGTGTAATGGGTGGTCTGTACATAACTGACACAGTTAACCGGCTGTGACTGTTCTTACTTTGTGTTATTTGCAGCTCCTTCTGTTACTGCAACTACAGGAGATAAAATTATTAACACCCAGAAAAAGTCCTGTGCACTCTTAACGTTTGGAGAGTTATTATACAACAAAATGAAGGGNAAAAAAAAGAAAAAATGTCATTTGTGTTTTTATTTACTTACTTCATATGCTTGCATGGAAGGAAACTCAGAACGATTACTGACTTGCAAGTAGACTTTTTTAACCCAAGATACCATAAAGGTTTTGCTTTGCAGCCCCAACTCCTCCCACATTGCCACCTGTTTGGAATTTGTATGTTGGGGGGGGTTGTTTTGGCATTTTAATCAGCCTCCAAACAACCGTAAGTGTAGACAAATAAAATTAATGTAAAACTTAGAATCGTGCCTTCTCTCTTAGCTCAGTGCAGTCTAGGAAGAGTAAAACATTTCTTCAGAGTTTTCGAACCTAGTACTTACAATTCTTTTTACAGAGTAGCTTCCATCTTCAACACGATTTGCTAGATTATCATCGACAGAAATAGCCAAACAAATAAGAATAAATAGGCATCTATGGGAGAGTAGTATATATCATTTCTTTCAAATTTGAACATCTTAGGTAGCTGCTATTAAATGAGAAATTTAGCAGTCAACACTGAAACGAAATTCTCTATGGCAGTTTTATGGTCCTTTGCAGTTAGTTTTCTGTTCCCATTGAGACTATCTTTGTACTTTTTAGTCCTTCAAAATACTATTTGTGGCTACTCCCTAACACATTCATGTTTTCCTTCATCCTTTCTTTTGCCTGTCCAAACACAGTAAAATCGCAAATTGATGATGATATTTATGAAGTTTAATTTGTGGAGTTAGAGTTATCTGACAAATATTTGTCTCTTAAATTTGCATTTGTTTTATTTGTATTAGGTGTGCTTTGATTTAAATATGGATGCAATTTTGATAGATTGAAGATATGTTAACGTTGAGTTACAGTTGATCTGTATTTTTCTTTTTCTTCTACATGCAGAAAATTCTGAGTTGCGTTCCTCTAGGATATGAGACCATAGTTCAGGAAGACAGCAGAATCTCTTGACCATACATTTGGCTATTCACCATGAGGTTAGGAAAGCCTAAAGGGGGTATTTCTCGAAGCTCAAGCCAAGGCAAAGCCTATGAGAACAAGCGTAAGACAGCCCGCCAGCCACAGAAATGGGGGATGACCATTCGATTCGACTCAGGCTTAAGTAGACGGAGAAGAAACGTGGATGAGAAGCCTTACAAATGTACTAGATGTTCTAAGAGTTTCAGTCAGAGCTCCACTCTTTTTCAGCACCAGAAGATCCATACAGGGAAGAAATCCCATAAATGTGCCGATTGTGGGAAAAGTTTCTTTCAGAGTTCCAACCTCATTCAGCATCGGCGGATCCATACTGGGGAAAAGCCCTATAAGTGTGATGAGTGTGGAGAAAGGTTCAAACAGAGCTCAAACCTCATTCAGCACCAGAGGATTCACACTGGAGAGAAGCCCTACTGCTGTGATGAGTGTGGCAGGTGTTTCAGCCAGAGTTCCCACCTCATTCAGCACCAGAGAACCCACACTGGAGAGAAGCCCTACCAGTGCGAGGAGTGTGACAAATGCTTCAGCCAGAGCTCTCATCTGAGGCAGCACATGAAGGTGCACAAAGAAAAGAAGCCACCTAAAAGGGGCAAAAATGCCAGGGCAAAAACTCACCCGGTGTCCTGGAAAGCTGGTAAAGGAAGGAAGGCGGTGGCTGGGCTCCGCCAGGTGAAGGGTGCTGCTTCAGGCCTTTTTAAAAAGAAAAAGTGAAAGCTGGAGGCAAACGCTCTCTCTGAAGAATGAGGATGCTTTATAGTAGAGCACTTAGATACTAGATCCTTCCCTAGCATGGAGACTGCAGGAGTTTCATAACACTGGGCTGAAACTGAGTCCAGCTGCCCTCGTTTCTTTTAAAAAAAAAACATAAATTTATGTGACATGGAGCACAAAGAACTGAAAAATATGTTTGGTGAGAATCTAATATCCTTGGCCTCAGTTGAAATTTCTTCCCTATGTTTTGATAAAAAGCATCATGTTTTCATGATTTACAAGTGTGCCAATGATTACTCTGTTTTTAGGGATTTCTGTAGACAAAATCATTAAGGAAGAAGGAATGAGTTTTTAAGTTCTGGGACAGACTATTTTATGTTTTTTTAGAGTTTTGTAGTTTATTAACCATTAGTATAAGTGTTGACTCAGTATTTGACATAAAACGCATTCAAGTTCATATATTTTTTTTCTTTTTTGTTAGTGTATATTGTATGAAATAATGAGTTTCATTTTCTTCAGTGTATGTGATGTATCTATATGATGTGCTTTGATTGTATCTGCCCTTATTACCTTCTGGTTCTGCCTGCAGAAGGTAACATCTGCCTCCACCTTCTGGTTCTCTTTTCCCAGACAGCTCCCTTTCCACTGAAAATGTTTACCCTAGATTTGTAAGCGAGAGAAAATGTATTCAGTTAGTTTCTTGAGTCTGACTTCTTTGCTTAACATAATGAGCTCCAGTTCTTTCCATTTTTCTCCAAAGATGATTTTGTTGTTTTTGGACAAATAATAGTTAATTGTAGTGTTTGAAGGCTTTAATGACACCCATTTATGTTTGTGTGTTTCTTCTTCTACTGTATGATTAAAGGGGTGAAAAGATCCCCATGTGGCGGCTTTTCTTTTGTTTTTTGTTTGTTTCTTTGTTTTATTTTGTTTACCAGCACTCTTAGAGATTCTAAAGAATCCAGAATNAGAAATCACAGACCTCCTTTCCTAACCATTTGTGATTGTGTCATTGCTCTGTCACTTGCTTTCTTGGAATTGGGTTAGGTTGACATCGAATCATGCCACTAGCCTCTTGGCATTCCCTTGTTCTCTTACACACAGCATCTGCATGAATAAACTGTATTTTACCAAGAAAGCCTCGGCTTGCTTCTGGCTGAAGAACTACAATGTCATAGACTGCACTTTGAGTAACAGTGACTGTCTGAAACAGATGTTTGTCCACGAGTTACTGGCCAGTGTACCTTAGCCCTGTTAGAATTTAACTTTTTTACTTTATAGCAGCTGTTTAAGAAGACTAGCATACATCCTTCTTCCATCAGAACAATGCCAAACATACATTCCTGATCAGCCTTGAGTTTGAATTTTTATTCATTGAATGCTAATGTTTTTCTGATTTTTATAATATCAGTTCTTCCTGTATTAATGACAATTATCCTTAAAAATAAAGAATGAGATATTTTTGCATACTACTATCTTCCATTTTCCTTTTGAGAAATTGTTTCAGTAAGTTAGAAAACAAATCACAGCTTTTAGGAGACCCTTGTTCTGCTCATTTTAATTTCCTCAGATCTGAGTTTCACCTGCCTCCTGCTCCCATGCGTGTGAATGGACAACCATGGCATGTGACCTGGGGACAATAGTTACATCCAAGAAGATATCCAAAATGTCTTGTAAGTTATAACGCTATTGCAGTCATCTTTTACAAAAGACTTGATCCTTGACATCCTGTTAGAGCCAAATTACTATAGCAGGGGCACGGACATGGGGCTCTATTGAGCATCTCTCAATGGTTTGTGTCTGAGATAGCTTCTGTGGGGAAATTAACACCATTTTCTTAAGTTCTGTGACTTGNCCATTCTGATTTTTGCCAACCATGGGATCCTGCAACAATAAGGCCTCTATTAGCTTTGATAGCTGACACAAGTGATCTCCCAGTGTTTAATGTAGTTTGTTTTGTAGGTATTCTGAAAACCCTGAAGCTGGTGGGCATCAAAGACTGATTTATATGAGTCTTCTCTGGTAACGAGTGTAGCTTGTTTCTTTTTAGAAACTAATAAAATTGAAAGATCACAACTGTGTAAAATTAGTAAGGAAATAGACTAATAGAAATCAGATACCAATGTGAGTTTAGTAGGTATCACCTCTGAGAATATAGATTCATTGTGTAAAACCATGTGCTCCTCAACCCCTGTATTCTGCTGAGTTTCCAGTGTCGGGTGTTTACCAGCACAGTTCTTGCCNTNCTGCACACCTCTTCCTCATCTAACCCACAGTGGTCTAGGGCATGTTANGGAAGTGCTTTATCACCGAGCCACATACCAGGCTCCACCAGACTCCTTAACTTGGTGTTTTATTGGGAAAACAAGAAAAGCTCCAGAGGTTTTGTTTCTGTTTTCTGCCCAGTGAGTAAGGCATGGAGTTAAGAGTGGCTTGACCTGAAACAAATGGCAGAAGCAGAATAGAAATAGGAACAAAGTTTAGGAGGCTGAGGTACCCGTGCATGGGGCTGTCTTCATAATGACTGGAAGGACTGGCACCACTGACTCCTTTTCTGNTGGTGCTGTGAGAGGGTCTTGGTGTGAAGCCCACGCTGGCCTTAAATTCATTCTCTTGCTTGAGCCCTCCAAGTGCCAGAAGTACACGTAAGTGCTGCCAGGCCCAGCATGACCACCGTTTTCTAACACCACCATGCCCAAACACTTTACTCTGAAGACATCAGTGATTAATCATCACATAGTTTGAGCTTGATAGTTCCCTTGTCACAGGGATGAAATCCACCTTGGTTAGTCTGTCTGGTCACTTGTCGGGGGGGTAACAGATGCTAATGAATTAATGCCAAATTCAAGCACTGAGAGGTATGCAAATGTTAGAGGTGTACAGATAGGACTGCTAGGCCAAGTCTACCTGGAACTTATTATTAAATTCAGTTCTGTCTTATTTGTGATTTCCTACAACTCAAAAAAAATACTGTTGAGTTCTTTTGAAAGAAGTTGTACATGTACAGAATATTAACAGACAGTTACACAGTTTTACAGGGAGCATATAAGACACAACAAGAAAAATATTTAANAAAACTAGTTTGAATTAACACATGAACAGAAACCTTGGTATTATTATCACTAACAGTTCTAGTTCAGAGGACACCAGTTTGGTAAAGAGTCCTAAGCTTTGTATCATAGAAGGCTTGTAGAATACATGAGCGTGTAAAGGAGCCAGCAGCTATAGCATCATTACACGGAACTACCCAGAAGGCCTTTACATACTTACTTTCTCCTTTTGAAACAAAACTTAGTCTTTGACTTATTAGGATAACAAATCTATAGCACTGATGGAAACCAAAACTTTAGGACTTACAAATTAGGGAGCAGTGCTAGTGACCACAAACATGAATTTCTTATCTACAAGTGGCCTCATATACAAAAACAAAGTAAGGCAAATAGATGTAGGCAGGACTGCCAAATGGCAGGTTCTCTGTCTGTCTGTCTGTTTCTCTCTGTCTGTTTCTGTACAAATGGAACTAATTAAAAAGAGCAGTGTCTTAAGTACTGGTTGCACACCTGTAATCTCATGGAAGCAAGAGAACAGAAGCTCAAGGTCACCCGTGGCTACGTGACAAATTTGAGGCCAGCCTAGCATATGTGAGAGCCTGTCTCAAAAAAACAAAAAATAGTCAAAGGAATTCCATTGTCTATTCTCCATGTTGAAAATCCAGACAGGCCTGTTGTATGAAACGGAGTATGGGTCACTTTACCTTCATGTCTTTAACTCTGCAGACTCCCATATAAAATAAAACTCAAATATGCATCTCTACACATTTCCAATCACAGATACACATAGTATTAAATGGCATTAAATGCACCAAAATCACCTAAAATGGTTGGTTGTAAAGTAGCCATCNAGAAGACTTAATCAGATAAGTGAATTTAGACTTTCAAAATAAGTTTACTAAGTTGTCAAAAGCCTGGCAAAATTAGCATAAAACAGCAATTACTTTAATAAGTAGTAAAATCTTTCCTAAAATAATTCATTTATATAACTGTTTCTAAGGGCAGAATAGNATTTTAAAGGCTACTTGCTTTAGACACAGAGTTAATAGCTAGTTACACTGTACATTGAACTTTGACCTTAGAAAATCCTTAGAGGGCAAAGATAGTGGCCGATTGGTGCAATGGTCATTCCCCTGCACCACACAAATTGTGAAAAATGCCGCATGTCTGTAATCCCAGCACTGTAATCCCAGGCAGGAAGGTCAAGGTCACTTTTGGCTACATAGCCAGTTTGAGACCAGTCTGGGATGCATGGAACTGTTTTGTTGTTGCTGTTGTTTGTTTGATTGTTTTAAATACCATAGATAAATTTGCATTTTGAAACATTTTACACAAAATGTTGGGGGACTGACAAGATGGCTCATTAGGTAAATGTGCTTACCCCCACATTTGACCACCTGAATTTTGTCCTTAGAACCACATAATGGAAGGAGAGAACCGACTCCCACAATTGTCTTCTTTACACATGTCCCCCCATACACAAATAAGTGTAAAACATTTTTTTTTTTAAGGAACAGTGTATCCCTCAATAGAAGGGTGGATAAAGAATATGTGGTACATCACACAACGGAGTATTAGCAGGTAAAAAAAATTTACATCATGAAATTTGCTGGCAAATGGACAGAACTAGAAAAAATCTTCCCGAGTGAGATAAACGCAGACCCAGAAAGACAAACATGGCATGTACTCACTTATAAGTGGATATTAGCTCTTAAGTAAATGGTAATCATGCTACAGTCCACAGACCCAGAGAGACTAAGTAAGAAGGAGGGCTCTAGGGGGGAGAAGTATGGATCTCCCTGGGAAGGGGAAATAGAATAGATTTTGTAGTTGGACCTGAGGCAGGTGGGGGTGGGAATAGGAGGGATTGAGTTGTAGAGGATGGAGGGAAAAGGACTGGACAGAGGACTGGAATTGGATGGCATTTGGGGGGTGATGTGGAAACCTTGTACAATGGAAAATCCCTGGAATTTACAAGGGTGGTCCTACCAAGACCTCCTATTAATGTAGGATACAGAGCCTGAACCAGCCATCTTGTGTAATTAGGCAAGGCTTCCAGTGGAAGGACTGAGATACTAACCCAGTCNCATAACCTTTGACCTGCAATTTGTCCTGCCTGCAAGATGTGCTGGGGCAATGGTGGTTCAGAACTTGTGGGAGTGGCCAACCAATGACTGTCTAATTTGAGGCAGCCCATGCCATGAGAGGGAACCCATGCCTGACACTGCCTGGATAACTAGGAACTGGAGGCTGGACAATCCGGAGATCTAGGGTAGAACCAAACACAACTGGCCAAAACAAACAAACAAACAAATAAATAAATAAATAAATAAAATGATTCCTAATGATACTCTGCTATGCTCAGATCAATGCTTAGTCCAGTCATCATCAGAGAGGCTTCCTCTGGCAGTTGATGGGAGCAGATGCAGAGACCCTCAGGCAAACATCAGGCAGAGAGAGAGAGAGCCCAGGTTGGAGGTCTTCATTGGGTTCCTCCCCTCAGAGANCTAGGTACCCAACAGAAGAGAAGAAAGAGGAATTGTGGGAATCAGAAGAATTGAGGATACCTGGAGAGCATGGCCCAAGGAATCAACTAAGCATGGCTCATAGAGTCTCATAGAGACTGAAGTGGCAATCATGGAGCCCGCATGGGTCTGTGCTAGGTCCTCTGCATATATGTTATGGTTGCTGGCTTGGTGTTTGGGGGAAACTCCTGACAGTGTGGGTATCTCTGACTCTTTTGCCTGCTTTTGGGACCCTTTCCCTCCTACTGGGTTGCCTTGCCCAGCCTTGATGCTAGGTTTTTGTGCCTAGTCTTATTGCATCTTGTGCCATGTTCCTTTGATGTCCCTGAGAGGCCTGGATTAGAGGAGTGGATCTAGGGGTGAGGGGAGGTGAGAGAGGCAGCTGGGAAGAGTGGCAAGAGGGGAAGCTGCAGTCAGGATATATTGTATGAGAGAAGAATAAATAAAAATTTAAAAAGTAACATCAGTGGCTGTAAATAGACATTGTCTGGCACGTAAGTTCCTATGACATGTGTAATAAGTGGTGTATAAGTAAGTCTTGGACAGATGCAATAGGATTAAAATA
>LZPO01117384.1:5102-16721 GCA_001675575.1 Neotoma lepida
ATGGGGTAACTCTAACCAAACAAGTGAAAGATCTGTATAACAAGAACTTTAAATCTTTGAAGAAAGAATTTGGAGAAGATATTAGAAAATGGGAAGATCTGCCATGCTCATGGATCAGTAGGATTAACATAGTAAAAATGGCATTTTTTCCAAAAGCAATCTATAGATTCGATGCAATCCCAATCAAAATTCCAATACAATTCTTCACAGACCTTGAAAAAGCAATAGTTAATTTCATATGGAAAAACAAAAAACCCAAGGTAGCTAAAATAATCTGGTATAATAAAGAAAATTCTGGAGGTATCACCATCCCTAACTTTAAGATCTACTATAGAGCTATAGTAATAAAAGTAGCATGGTATTGGCATAAAAACAGACAGGTAGATCAATGGAATTGAATCAAAGATCCTGACATAAATTCACATACCTATGAACACCTGATTTTTGACAAAGAAGCCAAAATTATACAATGGAAAGAAGAAANTATCTTCAACAAATGGTGCTGGTATAACTGAATGTTGGCTTGTGGAAAAAATACAAATAGATTCATATCTATTGCTCTATAAAAAGCTCAAGTCCAAGTGGATGAAAGACCTCAACATAAATCCAGTTACACTGAACCTGATAGAAGAGAAAGCAGAAGGTAGTCTTGAATGGCTTGGCACAGNAGACTACTTCATAAATATAACACTGTTAGGACAGACACTGAGAGCAACAATTAATAAATGGGACCTCCTGAAACTGAGAAACTTCTGTAAGGCAAAGGACACAGTAAATAAGACAAAATGGCAGCCCACTGAATGGGAAAAGATCTTCACCAACCCTACATCTGACAGAGAGCTGTCTCCAAAATATATAAAGTACTCAAGAAACTAGACATCAAAATACCAAATAATCCAATTAGAAAAATGGGATACAGATTTAAACAGAGAATTTTGAACAGAAGAATCTCAAATAACNGAGATATACTTAAAGAACTGTTCAACATCCTTAGCCACCAGGGAAATGCAAATCAAAACAACTCTGAGGTACCATTTTACACCTGTCAGAATGGTTAAGCACAAAAACACTAATAACAGCCTGTGTTGGAGAGGATGTGAAGCAAGGGGAACACTCCTTCACTGGTAGTGGGAGTGCAAACTTGTATAGCCACTTTAGAAATTGGTGTGGCAGTTTCTCAGAAAATTGGTAGTCAATGTACTTCAAGACCCAACTATGCCAATCTCAGGCATAAACTCAAAGGATGGTCAATCATACTACAAGGNCACTTGTTCAACTATGTTCATAGCAGCATTATTCATAATAGCCAGAACCTAGATGCCCCTCAACTGAAGAATGGATAAAAAAAATGTGATANATCTATACAATGGAGTACTACTCAGCAGTAAAAACCAATGACATCATGAAATTTGCAGACAATGGATGGATGTCCATTGTCTAGAAAATATGACCCTGAGTGAGGTAACCCAGAAAGACAAACATGGTATGTACTCACTCATAAGTGGATATTAGATGGAAAGCAAAGGATAACCAAGCTATAATCCANAGCCCAAGAAAAGCTAAGTAACAAGGAGGGCCCAAAGAGAGATGCATGAATTTCCCTGGGAAGGGGAAATTGAAGAGTAATCTTGGGTAAAATGGGGAGGGAGAAAGAGGTATGGGAACATGAGGGATCAGCTTGGACTGATTAGATGTGGGATGGACAGGGAGAANAATGAAAGAGATATCTTGATGGTGGAGCATTTAGGGGTTAAGGAGAATCCTGGTGCCAGGGAAATGCCCAGGAATCCACAAGGATGACCCCAGTTAAGACTCTTAGCAATAGTGGAGAGGGTACTTGAACTGGCCTTCCTTTNTAATCAGATTGGTGACTATTCTAATTGTCATCAGAGAGTATTCATCCAGTAACTGATGGAAGCAGATAGAGATCCATAGCCAAGCACTGGGCCAAGCTCCAGGAGTCTGTTGAAGAGAGAAAGGAAGGATTATATGAGTGAAATGATAGAAGGAGGCAGGAGAAGAAGAAAAAGGAGAAACAAAGTTAAATAAAAGTACATATATAAAGAAGGGGAAGAAGGAGGAAAATATTATGATGGTGACAATGATGATATGAGGAGGAAGAAGAAGAGGAGGAGGGAGAGGAAGAGCAAGAAGTAGGAGAGGAGGAGGGAGAGGGGGAGGAAGAAGAGGAGGAGAAGGGAGATGAAGGGCAGGAGGAGGGAGAGGAGGAGGAGGGAAGGAGGAAGAGGTAAAGGAGGAGGGAGAGGAGGAGGATATTTTTAGGAAGAGGGGGAATAAAGACCAGGACACAATCTGATTGTAAAGACAAATATACACAAAGAAAATCAGATAAATATAAAAAGAGGGAGAAAAATCTTTCAAAATGTAAGGTAAGATAATTCTGAAAGTGTGACAAAAAGAAGAAACATAATAATCAAACAATAAATAGATAAAATAATATTTAGAAATAATAAAATGTTAGAGAGGCTGCTTCCTGGGATCTAATCCTAGTGTCTGGCAGGTGGAAGGGACTTGAGTCTCTCATTCTTTTTACGATGTAAGCTTGTACTGATTGCAGTCCTGTTTTGTAGTCTGTACAACAGACAGCTTCTCCAAATTTTGATTCTGCAGTTTTTGAATCCCAAAGTTTCCATGGTCTGAGCCAGAGTGGGTCTTCTGTGTGTACTGGGAGTAGAGGAAGCAAACAGAGAAGTGAGACCTGAATTTGAGGACCAGTTACAGTGATCTGAAACCACTCAGCATGAAACACTCTGTGGGAGGGCCAACATGGTGTCTGTGGGAGAGGGATTGGACACTAGCCTCAGATTTCTCAGTCTTGCCAGGACTAAACTACTTTGGAGGTAAGTGGTTCTGGAGACTGGGTCACTTTCTGATCTCAAGATTCTCAACTATTATCCTCAGGGGAAGTGTTTGTTCCTGACCATGGAAGGCAGGGCTCCTGACCACTGTTCTCTCCACTTGAAAAGCCTCCTGCTACCAGAACTTCTCAGTGTGACCACACCTGGCTCCTCCATCCCCACAACAGCCCCATGGTCTTCTCTCCAGATGGGCTGTGGGAAATTATCTCCTGCACCTGACTTGTGGGTTTTCTTTTTCTCTCCTGACAGGGCACTAGCCACAGCTCCTGAGGATGCAGGCAATGGAAGGATGGAGCTCCTCTCTTCTGCTCTGCTGACCTGTCTCTGCGGTCACAGCTTGTAAGTACTGTGGGATTTTCCCACGGGTAAGATTGCAGTCTCTTCACAGTCACACCTGGCTTACCTTTTGGGTGGGGCCAGCTCCCCCACTTCTATGTTCTCAGGGACAGCTCATCCACCTATCAACAGGGTCAGCTNTTCTTTGCTGTCCAGGTGAGGTGCAGGGCCTGCTCTCCTGAGTGCTGCAGTTGGTGAGGGGTCAGAGCCATCTCTGTCAACCCTATCCTCACAGCCTTTGATAGGATCAGGAGCCATGGACATAAACACAGACCTCAGTTGCAGCAGGGCAATGGATCCAGACATGGTTCTTGACAGGAGCCCAGGCCCAGACATCACCATGGCCCTGGGTGTCAAGTAGGCCACACACCTCAGCCTGTTACTCACCACCTTTGCCTCTTCAGATCTGCCTTTCTCCAGAGGACATGTGCCATTCTGCTTCTCTTTCTCTCCTATACNCCACCATATATTTACTCATCATAATGGTGCCTGACTGTTTGGTGCCACAAGACACTGTTTCTCTCATANTTTCTCCTACTCACCCAGGGTAAGTGACCCCAGATGGGCATGTGAGTCTCCTTGGCACCCAACATGGGGCACCTACATCCACATAAGGCCTAAGAAAGCTTTAAAAAAAAGTTTGGAACATGGAGTCAAATGCAGCTTCCTGGTAACCGAGGTCTCTTGAATAGGCTCAGCTTACAGAGACTGCCTGTGGGCTGAAGCAAGCCACTGGCACCATGTGCTGGTGCCATGCACTAATCTGAGCCATGTTGGTGGCTGACATAACAGTTTAAGATTCATCTCATGATCAGAGAACACTGCACATGCTCAGTAAAGCGCNAGCCAGATGAAAAAAANCCTCTAAACAGGTTACAATGTGTTTAAAATTGTGCATATGCTTGAGGAGGAAAAGAAAAGGGGTATAGCTGGTCATAAAAGAAGAATAGTTTAAAAATAAAGTTTTTTAAAAAAGAATAAAGTAATATAAACAAAAAAGTCATATAAAGATGGAAAATACATGAGGAATCTGGATCCTGTATGTTATTGTGTAGACTTTAAATTTTTTGATTGCTAACAAATGAACAATACCTGCTGAGAGACATTGGATTATAGANACTGCTAAATTAAATGAACCTATATATTTAAAAAACTGTCTTCAAAATGAAAGTAAAAAATGTTACTTTGGGGGAGAAGTTATGCTTTTATTTACACACACACACACACAAAGGCTATGGATTTGTTCAAGGTTAAAGAAGATCACATCTGATTGGGAAGACCCCTGAAAATCCTAGGTACAGATATAAAGAAATAAACCTAAAAACTATAAGGCATGTGACATATATTTTACCTGCTCTAACATAAAACAAAAAATCATCTTTAACTAACTGAGCACACTGCACATTCCATACTTGTGTTAATACAACATGTATATTACTTTTAAAAGTTTATGTGTTTTTAGAACAAGGGGATCAAACACCAATGAAAATGGATGGCCCAGAGAATGATGGGAAGAAGGGAGGAGTCACAAGNAAAATGGCAAGAAGCAAGATGAATTTGCCAGCTAAAAAAAGGTACCTAGCTATGTGGTAGTACANAGATAAAAATATGGGTTAATTTAAGTTGTAAGAGCTAGTTAATAACAAGCCTAAGCTATCAGCTGAACATTTATAACTAATAATAAGTCTCTGTGTCATTTATTGGGGAGCTGCTGGTTCCCATGAAAAACCCCACCTACATATCCCCCCACCTGCTCAGTCCTAATGGCCAACAGAGTGAGTCTTAATTGAGCAAATGCCTCNATAAGGTGGCTGGTGTTTATTTTTATACTCCCTTCTCCTGTGCTATTATCTTCTTAAGTTTTAACAAGTATTTTTATTTATTTTTGTGTTCACATGTGTGTGACACAGCATGTGTGTGGAGATGTCACATTCAGAGGACAATCTGACTCTTTTCTTCCACCATGTGGGTCCTAGGGATCAATCTCAGGTCATCAGTATTGTCAGAAAACACCTTTAACTGCTGAGCCATCTCACTGGCCCCATGTCATTACTTTTATTAGAAAATATGACCCATTTGGGAAAAGATATGCTAGCACTATTTCATATACATCATAATTGTTTGTTAATAACTCTAGCAAATATTGATTTCTCCATCTTCAAATGCATTTACTGAGTGTAGCATCCTTAATTTTTTTCCCTAAAATTTCTCATCCTCNCCTAAAATTCCTTAAAATTTTAGGTTGACAGGTATTAATTATTTTCGGGTACATAACCGGCTCTTTGTGAATAAAATAATGCTAGTTTTGCATGTTTGGATGGTTGGGTGGCATGGCTTGAAGTTAAGTCACAAATTTATAAACTATAAAGAAATTTTGACTCCTACTACCTAATTAGCATTACAAAAATTCTCTCTCTTGTTTTGTCCCTTTGTTACCGCCTCTTCTACTGTCCCGGAGTTCCATGTNTTGGGCGGGTCATGTGGTAAAGCATGTTTGTGCACACAGGAGCTCGACAGGCAGGTTTGGATCAGTGCAGAACACCCACCAGTCCCGGGCCACTATTCTTGGGACACCCTGGAAAGGTCAACGGCTGAGAAGACAAATTAGAAGAGACAATTTGGCTCGCTCACGCCTACCTGCCATTATAACTGAGACCTGTTTGCTCCTGCTGCCTACTTGGATTTGGTTAATTTTAAAGCTCTTTCTAATTTAATTGGGTTCATGTGAAATGGGAGGCTTGCTGAGCTTGAAAAATTCCCATGTTTCAACACAGTAAAATAAGGTTGCCTCTTGAGCGGTCTCTGCCACTCTTTCGTTCTGCTCCTCATCCTTCAGTTATTTTAGACTTTAGTAGGATGCTTTCCTAAGATGACTGATGTTAAATAAAGGCCCAGTCATTTTCTTGCTTCCTTGGACTCAGATGAAATAGGTATAAACAGTGCTTAACCAATCTCTGAAAAGAAACAGGGTGGGGTGGCAATGTCTACTCCAGACTTCACTCCACACCAAACAACAGAATATTGGCTCTAAAAACACGCAACTTGATATTCTTTCTCTTTGTCATAATTATCCTCATCTAATTATAGTCCCTCACCTCTTCTCAGCATGGACCCTGGCAAGAAATGGATGGCACATGCAAGTTATATCATTTGAATAGAGTTTCTAAAGCATTGATTTATAGCAATGTAGAGGCAGGTTGTAGAGAAAATACAGGATAATGTGGTCATCTGAGTGCAGTAACAGGTCTTCCTCGTAGGAGCTGCAGTCTTTAGTTGAGGGTCGATGCCTAGGCCAGAGAAACCTGCAGGGGGAATCAGAGGAGAGTGTACTCCAGGTTCCTCTCTTTCTTCTTCCCCTGTTGATGTTCTCCCCAGGGCCTGTACTGAACTAGAAGCAAGAGGATGAGCTCTTGCAGAAGTTGTCTGCTGATGATCAAGTCCATGATGCCACAGAGCTGGGGAGAGTGGGTCAGGGGAGAGGAAGGAAGGCTGTTANCTCTCTCTCATTTTCAACCTTTGAACCCTTCATGGATTCTGTTTCCTCTCTCCCCATGACACATTGATGCCTTTTAGCTCTTAAACCATGTTTCCTTGGGGTTCTCATACTTTCCTTTCTTCTTTTATCACAGCTACCAAGTACTGCCTCTACTTTCTAAAGCTCCATCTCTGGCTTGGCTGGTTTTTAGATGTTCTTGTAAACACAAAACCCACAGACTCACCTTTAGGGCCACTGCTGCCACCTGTTTATTGTGCTGAACTTTGAGTTACGTTGGTTCTAATCCACATTCTATTCAGTGAAAAAGCTGTAGTAACTAAGGAAATAAATCACCTTTTCCCTTTTAGCACAACTGGAGAGTTTCAGGTCACATGTATTCTCCAGTTTAGTGCTGCCGAGTTCATTGGCTTTGGACAGTTTCACCCAAAGTTATTGGTATTGATTGGCTAGAATTCCTGACCTTTCTAGGGTGTCTGAAGTTAAAAGGAATTTCTGAGATAAAGTGTGCAATACAGTGGTGGCAGCTACTTACAGAGGTCCAATTGCCTCCGTAGTCTGATCTAGAATCCACACTTCTAAGACTTTTCATATTTGGAGTCAGAAAGACAGGGGCATCCGAGTAGTAGGAATGTGATGGGAAGTCACAGTGGTGTCAAGTTGTGAGGGGTAGGTGAAGAATTCCATTTGAATGTGTTCTGTTTGTTAGGGAGACTCTTTAAGCAATTGGGTACGGGGCAGGACAGGCCTTGGAAGTGTGGGGTTTTGGGAATCTGGACATCATAAGCACAGTGATGACATTGGAGCTGTGACTGGGGGAGCCCATCATCCTCCAGAGTCTGTGAGATTAAAAGAGAAGGGGACTTGGCTTTCTTGTCTCCATGGCAATATTAATGCTAAAATAGAGACACCAATACTGCCAATCTAATGCACAGAGTTTGCAGCTAGGAAAACATTTTAAAACACAGGACATTGTTGTCCAAAGCCTTCCATTTTCTCATTTCACTTGGAATGACATTCAAAGAACCACCCTGTAAAGCCGACAAGGCTTTCCCTTCTGTGACTTCATCTTAAGTTAGTGTCTCTCTTCCACTTAAAGCTCCAGTTGTACTGGCTCTCTTCACAGTTCTGGCAATCAAATTGTTTTACACACTCTGATGCTTCACCTGCTATGTCTTCTTAGGCTTCACTTATCAGCTTAAATCTCACTCGATCCAAGNAGTGCACTAAGCCCCAGATGTGCAGTTCTCTCTCTACAGTTTATTCTTGTGCTTNGTAGCATTTAGCTCAGTTTAGAATTATATAATGACTTGTGTATTTGCATTCCCCACCCCATAGTAGATGGTACGAAACTGACTCAACAGTCTTACCACACTCTGAATGTATATGTGTTAAAATAATGTGCCTGCATCTATTTTTGTTGATTTACAGTGTAACCGTGCATCCACTACCTATTTTTTTACNTTTAGATTATTTATTTACACTATTATTCATTAGGTTGAAAGTAGCTAGAGCTCTGGGCCTCACTTTTGCTGTCTCTCACTAAGGTCTCATCATTCCTCATGGAAGCAATTGCAGATAGATTTCTGTCAAGATCAAATAAAGTCAGTAGCAGTCAAGCAGAAGACAGGAGTGACCTTCTTTCTATGTGTCTTGTTTAGAAAAAACTCTTCATTTTCATAACTGGCAATGATATTNTCTCTAAATATTATGCAAATGTCTGGAGCCCTTCTGATACAAGCTAGGTTGCAATGAGAAATGAGTGCCACTGTTTCATGCCATGTAATCCTCTGCATATGAGTTCTCCCAACATGCTTTTTGGAGGTACAGAAGCTCGATGTTCACTGAGTCAAGGTAGGTGTAGCAGAACCTGCTTTTATTAGAGTCCTTGTTAATGATTTTACTGCATTCTTACTCATCTCTTGCTTCCTCCAGGGATGATGGAGAGAGAAGGGAGGATATNTGGAAATGCTGAGGAATCTTGCTGTAATCTGGATATAAGAGAACTCTAATAAAAGCCCCCAGTAAACAAGGGGCTGTGAAGTTCCAGTCTCCAGGCTGACTCTACAGCCCAGGTCCTCTCCTGGTTGTAGAGTACACCCTCTCACTTTTCACCTCCTGGATTTCTCTGTTCTTGGCTGGAAATTGCAATATATGGAGTAAGCTGAGCCAGGTAATCCTTCACTGTCTCTCAGAGCCTCAAAGAAACTCATGTTGGTACCTTGATATGGGTTGGCAGTCTCCCCATCTCTTTTTCTCCCACTATGGCAGGTCCAGACACTCCCACAGACATCTGGGAAAAGTAGGCATTTATTTTCCTGTTCTCAACTTACCCCGATGTCAGAGCCAGATATGAGGGACTTTCAAGCATTATCTTCTCAAATTCTAGTCTCCTTGGTTACATCAGAACGGACTTCTGAGTGTTATGGTCTTACCCCTGGATGTGGGTCATCTGTCTTCTCTTCCTTAAGATCCTCTTAGTCTTCAGAAGCTAGTCATGTAGGAATCTGCTGGGTTTAAAGAAAGCCAGTGAGCTCCTTACTGCTGTACCCGAGTACCAAGTCTTCCTCCTGCTTCTGTCTTTCCCTCTACACAGTCCTTTTATAAAAGACCTACCAGAATATCCCTTTGAAAACTTAGTTACTTTTGTTCAATCCGCTGCTTGGAATTNTCCTGTGGTTTCTCACTTCCTCGGTGTAGTCTGCATTCTTATCATGGTCCTTAGATACCTGACCTTCCCCTCCATGATTTCTCTGATCCATTTTTTTTCTGTTCCTTTCCTTGAATTCGTTCTGCTCTTCAATCTTTCTACCAGGCATGCTTCTTTCAATATGCCTAGAATATTCTCTAAACACTCATAGTCTTTCCCTGCTAGGTTGTCACCTCTTATGTACAATACTGCCTAAGTGGTCAGCTTGGGATTTGAAGTTCTAACCCTTAACTTCTGTACTTGAATCCTTTATGAACATGACGTGTTATCCCTGTGCTGATTGGTTAAAACATGCATCTACTTAGCTCACAGGGTCCTGGAAAAGCAGGATCATGATACTTGTTACTACTTAATACATGTTAAAGGTAGCCTAGAGGAAAATCCAGGATACAAGATAGACTGCGGGACATATATTGTTGGGTTTTTTCTTACTCTTTGCTCTTTGAGGGGCCTGCTACCCAGCCCCCAAATAATGGAGACTTATTCTTACTTATGAATGCCCAGCTTTAGCTTGGCTTGTTTCTGGCCAGCTTTTATTAACTTAAATTATCCTGTCTACCTTTTGACTCTGGGCTTTTATCTTTCTCTATTCTATATTCCTTTCTTTAATTCCTACTCCATGGCTTGCTGTGTAGCTGGGTGGCTGGTCCCTGGTGTCTTCCTCTCCTTCTCCTTACTATTCCATCTTCTCTTTTTCTCCTTCTANTTATTCTCTCTGCCTGCCATCCCTGCCTATCCTTTCTTCTGCCTTGCTACTGGCCATTCAGTTCCTTATTAGACCAATCATGTACTTTAGGCAGGCAAAGTAACACAGCTTCACCTAGTTAAACAAATGCAGTGCATCTTTGCATCATTAAACAAATATTCCATAACATAAACAAATGTAACATCTTTATCTAATATTCTATAACAGACAGACATGTTTCTTATTGATTATAATTTGATGATTATATAATGGNTTGATTAAAATTTATAGTGAATTTGTACTAGGGCTTCCTATACAATACTTTTTACTCAAACTTCATAACAGTCAGGCTATATGTTTATGAAACTGCTTCATCACCTTTTTCTTCATTGAAAACATTTAAAATAAAAAGTGTGTGGTGTTAGCTGCTAAGTACCTGCCCTTGGGCATGGCCACCATGGACCCTTAAGACCTGGGATGCATGTGTGAGTGCTCTCTCTACCTTGTGGATTTTGGATGCTGAGACAGACCAAGGCAGAGCTTGCCAGAGAACANCTTGGACCTTGCCTCACCATTCCAGGATCCTGCTACAGTCCCTCATTTCTGTCTTATGAGTTAACCCCCAAATAAATTCCTTTAACCATTAAGCTTTATTCCATGGATTGATAGCAATTTAATCGCATTAGTGTGGTTATCTGTGTGCACATGTATGTCAGGTCAAGCTGATGCTGGCTCTCCCTTCTCCCTTGCTTCCTCCCTCCTTCTCTCTGTTCTCTTCTCCTTCCTCCTTCCTCNGCCCCCTCCTGCTTTTGTTGCTGTCATTCAGTGAGTGGCATTATATACCAGGTCTGTTTCAGCTATCTACCTATAAAATCATCCTGTGACATTAACAACATCTTGCAAGAATCTATTGTTCTCATGTTACAGATGGGAAATACTTGGCTGTCCTGGGAAGGCAGGTTGCTGCAGAATCCTTTCTTGGGGGCAAATCTGTCTGTTCTAAAACTCCTGTGCCAATGTCTTTCAAGCTCAAAAANACACAGGTGACTAGTTTATTTGTTGTTTTGATTTTATTTTGCTCACTTCTTCATTGAGGTAAAATATGGATACAGTAAAGCACTAAAACATAGTGTTTAGTTCAGTGAACTTCTTAATAGATGTGCATCTGGGCAGCTACCACCTCCTGGTAAGCTATAGAGGATTCTCAGTGCNTCAGGTGGATTATTTTAAGGGAAAAGATATCGTCACAACAGGACAGTATAGACTTAAGTTATTTTTATTAAAATAAATGAGCAGAAAATCATATACAAACTCCTTATAGTTACAGTTCTTTTTATTGAAAATAGATTCTTCTCTCATACAATACATCCTGACCACATTTTCCTCCCTCTCTACTCCTCTCAGTTTCCCCAACTTTCCCTCTCCTCCAGATCCCTTTCTTCTCCTTCTCCTCCTCCTCCTTCTTCTTCTTCCTCCTCCTCCTCCTCCTCCTCCTCCTCCTCCTCCTCCTCCTCCT
>LZPO01117384.1:17042-31610 GCA_001675575.1 Neotoma lepida
TTCTTCTTCTTTCTTCTTCTTCTTTTCTTCTTCTGTTTTCTCTTCAGAAAAGAACAGGCTTCCAAGAGATGACAGTCAAACAGTGTTGGGGGAAATTATTAAGGTAGCTCCACGTAGTTAAGAGATTTATTTAGGGATTTAGGGCAACTTACAGCAAGTAAAGGGGTTGGTCACAGGGTCCAGGAGAGGTGAGATGCAGTCCAGCGGTGCCTTCTGGAGAAGTCCGCTTGGTCCACCATCCAGCGTCCAGGATCCAGGAACCAAGAGAGCCAGTATGGAAGGATCTCCAGTCTTAAAGGCTCCCATCTTGGTCCACCCCAAGGGGAGGTCCTAGGTAGGCATGGCACCGGAAGCCTCAGTAGGGGTTGTGCTTCCAGGTCAAAGCTGGGACTGCTGCACACTACAAAACAGGACACAACAAGATATACTAAGGTAAGGCAAAAGCCCTTGTATTGAGGCTGGACAAAGCAATCCAATAGGAGGTAAAGAGTCCCAAGAGCAGGCAAAAGAGTCAGAGATACACACACTCCCACTGTTAGGAGTCCCACAAAAATACCAAGTTAACAGCTATAACATATATGCAGAGACCTGGAGCAGACCCATACAGGCATGGTGCTTGCCATTTCAGTCTCTGTGAGCCCATGTGAGCCCTGCTTAGTTGATTTGTTGGGCCATGTTCTCCTACTGTCCTCCATCCCCTCTGACTCTTATAATCTTTCCTCACCCTTTTCCATGTGGTTCCCTGATCTCCAAGGAGAGGGGCCCAATGAAGACCTCCAATTTAGACTCTCCCCAAATTATGTGTGGCTATGGGTCTCTGAGCCTGCTCCCATCTGCTGCTGGAGGAATCCTTCTGATGACAACTGGATAAGGCACTGATCTGAATATAGCAGAATATCATTAGGAATCATTTCATTATTTTTTTTCATTTGCCAGTTGTTTTTGGTTCTACCCTAGGTCTCCTGGCTATCTAGTCTTTAGTTTCTGGCCATCCAGGCAGTGTAGGGCNTGGGATACCTCTCATGGTATGGACCTCAAGTTAAACCAAACATTGGTTGGCCACTCCCACAAGTTCTGCACTACCATTGTGTTTTGAGGCTGGGTTGCCATCCAGGTTTCTCTTTCCATATCCTGCAGCATCTTCTCACACCAAAGAGACTAGAATGTAGGAGTGAAGGCTCTATGCAGGCACCAGCTTGACCTCTCTATATTCAATGNGTCTTGTGGATGTTGTCATTTGCAATGGGGCACTGCTTTCAGTTTTCAGAGAATGACCTTCTGTCCTAGCATCAGCCTGGGTTGTTTATGGATTTCCATGTGACTCCCTCAGCCAACAACTCAATTGAATGCAACCCAGTTCCACCACTGTAATCCTTGCCTGGCTACAAAAGATGGTCAGTTCAGTCTTAGTATTCTCCATTACTAGGAATCGTCACTAGAGTCACATTCATAGATTCCAGGAAGTTTCCACAGGACTAGATTTCTACCCTTCTCCCCAAATACTCCTCAATTCCAGCTGTCTCTGCCCATACACTCTCCCTCCATCCTATACTTGAACCTACCTGCTTCTTTCCCCACCCATAAAATCTATTCAATTTCCCCTTCACAGGGAGGTTCATGCATTCCCCCATAGAGCCCTCCTCTTTACCTAACCTATCTAGGTCTGTGTATTGTATAGCTTGATTATAACTTACTTAACAGCTAATATCCACTTATAAGTGAACACAAATCATATTTGTTTCTGGGTCTGGGTTACCTCACTCAGGATGATTACTTTCTAGTTCTACCTATTTGCCTGTAAATTTCATTATGTCATTTTTNAAAATAGATGAGTAAATATTTCATTGTGTAAATGAACCATATTTTCTTTAACCATTCTTCTGTTGAGGGACATCTAGGCTGTTTCCAGTTCCTGGCTATTATGAATAAAGCTGCTATGGACATAGTTGAGCAAGTGCCCTTCTGATAGTATGGAGGGTCTAAGAGTGATGTAGCTAGGGCTTGAAGTAAAGAGATTCCCAATTTTCTGAGGGACACCATATTGATTTCCATAGTGNCTGTACAAGTTTGCACTCCCACCAGCAATGGAGGAGTGTTACCTTTGCTCTACATTCTCACAAGCATGANCTATCACTTGTGTTATTGATTTTAGCCATTCTGACAGGTGTAAGATGGAATCTCATAGTCATTTGATTTGCATTTCATTATTAGATAAGGCTGTTGAACATTTTGTTTTATTTCTCAGCCATATTCTATTCCTGTATTAAGAATTATCTCTTTAGATTTGTAACCCATTTTTTAATTGGATTATTTGGNTTTTTTTGATATCTAGTGTTTTTTAATTCTTTATATAGTTTGGATATTAGAATTCTAACCAATGTGGAGTTGGTAAAATCTTTTCCCATTTGGTAGGCTGCCTCTTTGTCCAATTGATAGTGTCCTTGGCCTTACAGAAGTTTTCAGTTGTGTGGTGTCCCATTTATTAATGATTGATTATTATTAATCTTTGAATCTGTGTGCCTGCACTATTGGTACTCCATTTAGAAAGTTGTCTACTGTGTCAGTGTGTTCAAGGCTGCTCACCACTTTTTTTTTTATACCAGGATTAGTGTATGTGGTTTTTTGTTGAGGTCTTTGATCCACCTGGACTTTTGTTTTGTGCAGGGTAATAGATGTAGATCTATTTGTATTCTTATACATACAGACATCCAGCTGACCAGTACCATTTAGTAAAGATGCTTTCTTTTTTTCCAGTGTGTATTTCTGGCTTCCTTATCAAAAATAAGTTGTCCATGGGTTTGTGAATTTATGTCTGGGTCTTCAGTTCAATTCTATTGATAAACATGTCTGTTTTATGCCAATACCATGCAGTTTTTATTATCATGTTGTGCAGCTTGAATTCAGGGATGGTGGGTGATACCTTCAGAAGTTTGTTGTTCAGAATTGTTTTAACTATCCTTGGTTTTTTGTTTTCCATATGAATTTGAGAATTGTCCTTTCAAGATATGCAAAAAATTGTGATGGAATTTTTATGGGGATTGCATTGAATCTATAAATTACTTTTGGGAGAATGACCATTTTCACTATGTTAATCCTACCAGTCCATGAGCATGGGAGATCGTCCCATCTTCTGATATAGTCTTCAATTTCTTTCTTCAAAGACCTGAAGTCTTTATCATACAAGTCTTTCACTTGATTGGTTAGAGTTACCCCAAGACATTTTATATTATTTGAGGCTATTGTGAAGGGTATTGTTTCCCTGTTTTCTTTTCAGTCTGTTTGCTATTTGTATAAGGGAGTGTTACTGAATTTTTTTTAGTTAATCTTGTGTCCAGGCACTTCACTGAAAGTGTTTATAAGATGTAGGATTTCCCTGATGGAATTTTTAAGGTCACTTATGTATACTATCCTGTCATCTGCAGATAATGATACTTTGACTTCTTCCTTTCCAATTTGTATTCCCCTGATTTCCTTTAATTGTCTTACTGCTCTAGCTAAAACTTCAAGTACTGTATTTAATAGATATGGAGAGAATGGACAACCTTGTCTTGTTACTGATTTTAGTGGATTTGCTTTGAGTTTTTCTCCATCTAATTTAATGTTGACTATAGGCTTGCTGTAAACAGCCTTTATGCTTAAGTATGCCCTTGTATACTTAAGCATGTATAATCTCTCCAGGACTTTTGTCATGAAGGGGTGTTGGATTTTGCCAAAAGCCTTTTCTGAATTCAATGAGATGATCATGTGGGTTTTTTTCTTTCAGTTTGTTTATATGGTGGATTACATCAACAGATTTTTTTATGTTGAACCTGCATCTCTGGGAGGAAGCCTACTTGATCATGGTGGATGATCTTTTTGATGTGTTCTTGGATTCTGTTTGAAAGTATTTTATTGAGTATTTCCACATTTATGATCATAAGGGTAATTGGTCTGTAATTCTCTTTCTTTGTTGAATCTTTGTGTGGTTTGGGTATTAGGGTAAATGTGTTATCATAAAATAGGTTGAGCAATGTTCCTTCTGTTTCTATTTTGTGGTATTTGAAGAGTATTGGTGTTAACTCTTCTTTGTAAATCTGGTAGAATTCTGCACTAAAACTGTCTGGNNCTGGGCTTTTTTGGTTGGGAGACTTTTAATAACTGCTTCTATTTTACTAGGGGTTATATTATAGGTCTATTAAAATTGTTTATCTGATCTTGATTTAACTTTGATCCGTGGTACCTATCAAGAAAATTATCCAATTTTTTCTTTTTTAGATTATATAATTTGGTGGAGTACAGGTTATTAAAGGATGTCCTTATGATTCTTTGGATTTCTTTGGTGTTATGTTCCCCTTTCATTTCTGATTTTATTAATTTGAATGTTCTCTCTCTGTTTTTTAGTTAGTTTGTATAAGGGTTTGTCTATCTTGTTGATTTTAAAAAAACACTTTTTGTTTTGTTGACTATTTTTTGTTTTCTTTGTTTCTATTTTATTGATTTCAGTCCTCGATTTGTTCTTGCTGTCTACTCTTCTTGAGTGTGATATTGTTTAAATTTGACTTTATCATGAAATATTTTGTTTTTTTTTTTCATCTGTAGTGATTGAGAGTTTTGCTGGGTATAGTAGCTGTCTCTTATACACATCTAGATGTGTATAAGAGACAGCTTATAGACTCTGCATTAAGAAGTCAGGTGTAATTCTAATAGGTATGCCTTTATATATTACTTGGTCCTTTTCCTTTGAAGCTTTTCATATTTTTCTTTGTTCCGTATGTTTAGTTTTTTTTATTATTATTTGGTCAGGGGACTTTCTTTTCTATTCCAATCTATTTGTTATTCTCTATGCTTTTTGTACACTTATAGGTATCTTCTCCTTTAGATTAGGAAAATTTTTTTTTCTGTGCTTTTGTTGAAAATATTTTCTGGGCATTTGAGCTGGGATTCTTCTCCTTCCTCTATACCTATGATTTTTAGGTTTGGTCTTTTCATGGTGTCCCAGATTTCCTGGATGTTTTGTGTCAAGAGAATTTTAGATTTAACATTTTCTTTGACTGATGTATCCATGTCTTCTATCATATCTTCGATGTCTGAGATTCTGTCATCCATCTCTTGTATTCTGTTTGTGAAGCATGTCTTTGTAGTTCCTGTTAGAATATCTAAATTTTTCATTGCCAGAATTGCTTCCATTATTTTCTTTATTGCATTTATTTCCATTTTCCGATCTTGAATGGTTTCATTCCTTTCTGTCACCTGTTTGTGTTTTCATTAAGGTTTTTATTCATTTCCTCTGACTGTTTGTTTTCCTGGACTTCTGTAAGGATTTATCAATTTATCAATTTAAGGACCTCTATCATCGTCATATAGTTTGAAGGTCTTTTTCTCATGCTTTAGTTATGTTGGAACATTCAGGGCCTGCTGTGGTAGGATATCTGGGCTCTGGTAGAGACATCTTGTCCTTCCTGTTCTGATTGTTTGCTTATGCTGGAATCTAGCCATCTGGATTGGACAATTATAGGTCTAGGAGCTGATTTCTGGGTTTGTGTTTGTGGGGTGGGTGTTTTTTATTCCTTGGTTTCTGTTTCCTTTCTGGATTTTCAGAGAGTGTCTTGGCTTTGTGTTGCCTGTTTTTTGGCCTGTTCAGCTGGTATGATCACAATGAATGCTTGATAGTGCTGAAGGCTGGTCATCTGGCAGGCATGGCCTGTGGCTGAGCAGGGGTTGTCTGTCTGAGTTGGGGGCTGGGACACAGGCACTAGGTGGGAAGGGAAGGTTAACTGCAGTTCTTATAACGACTAAAATAAATTTTAATGTTAATATAAATAAAATTGAAAATTTAATAAAATTTAATTAGCATAAATTGAAACAATGTTTTCATGATATCAATCTTGAATACCGTATTGATATCATAAATCAAATTTCTGTATTCATTATGACCATGCAGTTGTGTATCACCTTCCTATTTGAATTGCTTAGATTCTTCATTTACCCATTATTTTACTGTTTCTTTTAGTCAGTGCTTGTGTGAATATACAATTTATATTTTCAATCAGATTCTATTTTGTTCTTAATAATTAAAGTAGTTTGTACCATTATGGTCACATACATCCACAGATGTGGTAGGGTGCTGAAACCTCTTATGGGTACTTGGTAGTCATTTGGTCATCTAGATAAGTTTACTCATTATTCTCCCNACCCATATTTGCTTATATAGTCAAATAAAGGAAAATGTAGAATGTGCTGTTCTACAATTTTTGTCAAGAACTTTTTGAGTACTGAAGCCATGTCTGTGGAGATCTAGCATGTCAGGCCCACTCCAGTGTCTGATCCTCAAATTGGGTGAGTCCTCATGCAGAAGACATTGATGATGACCAGTCCATGCTTTCTGTTCTTCTTACTGGTGTCGTTAATGTCGTGGCCTTAACTTTTCAGAAAACCNTTATCAGAGCCACCACCTGTCTAATGCTGAATGTTCCTACAGTCCCAAGCATGGCGGCCTTTAATCAAGCTGGCTTTGGATATTCAGACCTAAGTACTTTGTTTAGAAAACCTCTAGTGAGTAACAAAAGAGAAGTCTTGATGAAGGGGTGGAGGGCATTTCAGGGTTAGGCAGAAACCTGGTGCCAGCGAAAACTCCCAGGAATTCACAAGGATGACACTAGATAAGTAAGACTCCTAGCAATAGTGGAGAGGGGGGCTGAACTGGCCATCTACTGTAATCAGATTGGTGATTACCCGAATTGTCATCATAGAACCTTCATCTAGTAACTGATGGAAACAGATGCAAAGATCCACAGCCAAGCACTGGGCCAAGCTCCGGGAGTCCCCTTGAAGAAAGGGAGGAGGGATTGTATGAGTTAGGGGGGGCCAAGGTCATGACGGGGAACCCACAGAGACAGCTGACCTGAGCTCCTGGGAGCACATGAATTCTGGACCAACAGTTAGAGAGCCTGCATGGGTCTCTTTGTAAGGCTCCTATCAGTGAGATCAGGACCTGTCTCTGGCACTTAGCTGGCTTTTGGGAANCTGTTCGCCATGCTGGGTTATCTTGATGTAGGGGGAGGAGCTCAGTCCTACCTCAACTTGACCTGCCATGCTTTGTTCAAGTGTATGGGAGGCCTGCCCCTTTCTTAATGTAGAAGGAGGAGAGGTGGATGGGGAGGGGGGTAGATGGAAGTGGGAAGAAGGGAATAGGTGGAGGGTAGGGAGGCAAAACTGTGATCAATATGTAAAATAAATGAAAAAAGTTAATAAAACAGAATAAAATTGAAAAAGAAAGAAAATCTCTAGTGACCTCAATGGTAGTCATTTGTTNTGTGTTGAAGAAAAGTGTGGCTGTAGGTGCCTGGAGACATATTAGGGAGTCAATGAACCAAGAAAATATTAAATTGTTAATGAATTCTCAATCTCTGATACAGAAACCAAGAAAAAAGAATCAGAAAATGGCCATCAAGATGGTTCTGCAAGTGAAGGTGCTTGGGGTCAAGTCTGATGACCTGAGTTTGAATTTGATTCCCGGATCCCACATGTCGAAGGGAAGAAATGATTCCCACAAGTTGTCCTCTGACTTCCTCATGCATGCCATGGCACCTGTGTACCCACCCACACATACACATGCATACATGCCCACACAAACACACAATAAATGAATGCTTGTACAAAGTANTTACAGATGACTTTGGAATCTTGAGGAACTCAAGTAGTAAAGAAAATGAGGTATTAAGAGTGAACTACTTATTAAATATATAATATGATTGTACTATAATCTGAAGTCCATACTATGTGTGTTCTACCGAACACCCAAGAGATGTAAATTGGTGGGAGGAAATGTTTGTATTCAAGGTTAGACCTGGAGGAGGCTGTCCATCCCAGTTTCTATCTCAGGGACTCAGGTAGAGGCCATAATGATATGATGGGCTGGATGAGGGTCTTTCTCTCCACCTCTATCTAGATGTCAGGACTATTCTTTCAAGCTTCCACTCATATCTCAACTTCCTGGGGCCAGCATCTGCATTTTCTTCTTAGACAAAAGCATCTCCTTTCTATAAGTCAATTCATATGACCAAGGAAAGGAAGGGTACAGAGGATACCATGAGAAAGGTGGCTGGCTAAAAGGTCAGGAAAGGGGCAAAAGTGAATAAAAGGCTAGCACAAAGTTGGAGAGGGGAAATAAACCTAAAGTCCCAAATTTATCACCTCAAATCCAAGTTTTCCTCCAAAACGATGAACTGAATTGAGTTTGTTGTTCTGGCATTCACGAATGTTTTTACATTTACTGTCTATATCCATGCTGAATGGGGTGAAGTAGGACAATTTTGGAATGGGAGGTCTTGGCAAGATGATATGTGTGCAGATCTGGGAGGAACCTGAAGAGGAAGAAGAGCTCCTTGTGGGGGAAAAACCACCACAGCGGGCTCTGACCCACAAGTCTATAGCTGAAACCAGGGAGGGGCTTCTTTTCGGCAAAAAGGAAGGGGTGGGTGAGCAAGGAACAGGGTAGGATAAGTGAGCAAGGAACAGCCTAAACTGAGCCTTGTTACCTGGTGATGTGGATATGGTGGGGGGCATGGGAGTGCTGAAGAGCATCTTGCAAACCTGGAAGGAAACTGCTGGAGTTTTAAGAGAGTTAAATTTAAAGGGAGCATACAGATACACTTAGCAGGGATGTTGAAACCAATATTATATAGGGCATCATGTCTGACACCGATATATCACTAGGGGAAAAGATGTGGCTTCTAAGTATACAACTGCATATAACTGTAAGGAGGGGAAAATTAGTAACATGTTGGACCTTAAGTAGCTCCANGATGATGCAGAAGACCAGTAATAAAGAAAAGGAGCTTGACTTNTTAAGACAGCATGGAATCATCATCAGAAATTCTGATGAGGGANTAGTTAGAGTTCAGATGGATCGCTGTTAAGACATCCTTGTTGAAAGAAAACACTGAAAGGGCAGTGATATTGANCACTTGATTGTTGTTATTTTTTCCCAAAAAAATATTCANGGAAGCAGTGAAGGAAACTTTTAGTAAAAGCTGCATCTGATCAATGAGAAAGAATTACTAGAAGACATGGAGGTATGAAGGGCTGGGAATCAAGAGTTGCTGTGTTATCTTGGAATTGTACAGCAGAAGAGAGTGAGANTTACAGTCCCACTACATCCTGCTATGCAATGGTGCCTGCGGGTGTGGTATGCAGGACCTTTGCATGGAGTGGATTTTACACTTACTGCCTCTTCCAATCCTCACAACAGTTATACTCCCGCTTTACAGATGGAAAAGGCTCAGAGTGGTTAAGCAGTTTGCCCAATGTCACAAATGGAATCAGATTTTCATCCAAACTGTCTGGATTTAATATATTCTTCCCCCCTCCACCGTGTGTGTGTGTGTGTGTGTGTGTGTGTGTGTGTGTGTGTGTGTGTGTGTGTGTGTGTGAATGCATTCTGAGATGCATTTAGAGAAGCAAAATAGGTTCCTTTGGCCAGCAACTTTAAACTACAAAAGAAAGCATCCGTATCAGGCTGAAAACACACACCTGAGGGCTGGTACTGGATACTGGGTCCTGAGGTGATGGCTAAAATTCTGAAACTACATAGGTAGGATAAACAGGAATGATGCTTTCTTGTTAATGTCTGAGGCAAGCCATAAGAGGCTGATGTGTTATCTGTTCTACAAGGTTCTGGTAGACATAGATGGCCTTCTTTGTGGCTTTTCTATACCGATATTATGTTAGGTTTTCACCTCTGCAACAGCCAATAGAAACAAGTGAGAGTGGAAAGTTCTGATTTTTCTTACTCGTGTTGGAGGTTTCAATACAGAGTCAACCTTTGATGCATTGTTTCCATTCTNCTGTGAGGCAGAATATTTGTATTGAGGAGAGAGAGGGAGACAGAGACACAAAGACAGAGAGACAAAGACAAAAAGACATAGAAACATACAGAGGGGTGGGGAGGAGATGAGAGAGACCTTCTAGAGCCCATTCCCAGTGTTTTCTTCAATTAAGCCCACCCCCTGCTTTTGACTTCTCCCAGTGCTACCATTATATTATGAATCCATCCAGGAATCAATCCATCGAGTTTGATGCTTCAAGGTCAATCACTCCCAAAATATGCTCCACCTGGAAAACAATTCCTCAGTACATGAGCTGTGGTGAACATTTCAATTTCAAACCGTAAGAGACATCATCCTTAAGTTCATCTCAGGACCCAGTATCAATGTTTCAGTACCAGCCATCATGTGTGTATTTCAGGCATCAGGAAGGTGAAGGGCAGAAGGACCCATCCCAACCACAAAAGAAATACTTCTAAGTTGTACAAACTTGTGCCTCTTACTCCCCTTAGGCAGGTTTAGTTAGATAGATACATGTAGCTATAATGATCATTGGAAGGGCGAACTTCAGATAGATGTGTTTACAGCCAATATTTTTAAGTTCTTTCAGCAAATGAGAAAACAGAGAAGACTGATATATTTAGGGCAGCACTGGCTTTTGATGAACTTTTTTGGGGTATATGTTTAAAATACACAGAAAAACAAGGTGACAGTTTGTAGGTGGAAAATCTTGATGTTAGCAAGCAATGGGCAAAGAGTTGAATTAGTGCTTTGTTTAGTTTTAATTCTCTTCTGTATAGACTTACCATGCTAGAAGAAGAAAATGCTGATGGGGACAGTCCATGCAAGACACCACTTGAAGCTGCCCCATTATGATGTGCTGGAAACCTCTGAGAAGATTCTTCTCACAGCCTGGCATGCATTTTCTGCCCTCAGCCTTCAACCTGGGGCAACATCTCACCTTACAAGTAATTTCTCCAAAAATAAATCATGCCATTTTCCTGTATCACATTTTTTATTTAAAATTTTTTAAAGATTTATTTTAAATGCATGAGTGTTTGCTTGCATGTGTGTATGTGTACCATTTATATGCAGTGCCCAAAGAGGCCAGAAGAGGGCATTGGATCCCTGGAACTGTAGTTGAAAAGGGTTGTGAGCTGCCCTGTGGTTCTTGGGAATCAAACCCTAGTCCTCTGAAAGAACAAGTGCTTTTAACCACTAAGATATCTCTCCTGCTCCACATTTTTCCTAATTCTCTGTGATTTATAGGACTAAGTTCTTCATCTTATCTCTTTCATCTCCCTCTTGCCCCCTGAGTTTGCATTATCCAGCTGTTCTTGTTTTTAGAATATTTAATTTATTAATCCTTTGCACAAGCACACTTCTTTGCTTAGGGAATCATGGTTGGTCTTTTAGACCCAGCTCACATATCTCTACCTTTTGAAAGCAATGCACTTAAAACAAACCCACTGAGTCTGCTTAGTGTTGCTGGATGTACATGGACGTGGGACCATCTACTGGAGTGTGGGTACCAACTCAGGACCCACATCCCTGAAGAAAAATTATTCTTCCTTCCTAGCAGCCATCAATTGCCAATACACCCTCAGCTAAAGGTGGGACTTTGTGATCACCTCCCTCATCCATGCTGGGAATTTGTCTGGCTTGCTCTAACATAGGTCTTGTGCATGAAGTCACTGCCATTGTGATTTCATATGTGCAAGGATGTTGTCATGTCAGGAAAGCACTATTACAGTCATTCACTACATATAGATCCTACAATCTTTTTACCCTTTATTCCAAGATGACTCTTGAGCCTTGGTGGGGAGGGTTCTGTTAGTGATGTCCCACATAGGGCTGAGCACTCCACAGTCTCTTATCTTCTCTGTATGAATCATAATCTACCAGAAAAAGCTTCTTTGGTAGGGGTTGAGCAATGCACTAATGTATGAGTATAAAAGATAAGTACTAGGAGGCACTTTAACACTATGTCCACTTAGCAGAATAATAGTAATAGGTTCTCCCATATGGCCTATGCCCTACCCATTCACAAGCTATTTGCTCAATTTGTGGCACTAGATATAAGTTCTGTCTTGTGGAGATGGCCAAGCAATTGGAGAGGAAGGAATGGAGTGTGGATTTGATCAAAACACATTATATACATATATGAATTTCTTAACACAAATAAAATTAAAAATAAATAAGATCAATTCAAAGGCAAATTGTTTTTCTTGTCTTGAAGTAAGTAAACATGGATTTATTTTTACAATCTCTGTNCTTGCTGAACTCTGAGCTCCCAAGGGGAAATAATTTTAAACATATTGCTTAACAGTGAATGTTCAACATGCTTATTGACTGATTGAGAGAACGTGCAGATGGTCTACATTAATTCAACTCTTTAGGGTCAAATGACATATGTACGTGCTAGAACAACACAAAATTCCATCTGTGATTTTAAAAGCTATCACTAGGTATCTGGGAGGAATTTCAAGATAGTGAAGTTAGTGANAGGCAATGTCCTCATTGTTTTATTTTTTTAAGGATGATAGAAGTATTTTATGGATTTCTTGATTGATGGACTTCATATCTCCACAGAAATTCACACTACTAAAACTCATAATGATACATTGAAAATCNGTTTTTGAAAGAAATAGAATTGTATCATTTCCCCTCCCTTTCTTTCCTCTAACCCCTCCCAGCTACCATTCCTCAAACCCCTCCCATGCCCCCCAACTCACAATTTGATAGTCTCTTTTCCTTTTATTATTATTGTTACAGTCATACANATGTATGTAAGTTTATTGTTACATATGTATGTATATATGTGTTTGCACAGATATATTTAAATACAACCTGCTGAGTCTGCTTTTGTTGTATGTATATGGTTTCTAGGTTGACCACTCTGCATTGAACATGGTACTAGAAATCTAGCAAGTTTCCCAGGGCTATTTAGGTCAGGGACCTTACAAAAGAATCCACTACTGTAATTTTGTTAGACCAGCATAATTCCTTACTACAATCTAAATCTTATCCTTATACCCACAGGTAAGTGTAGCTCTTATCCCTGAACAAATGGACACTGTTAGAGAAAAACACAACTGGACACAATGCAGAGATCAACAGAATGTGGGGAATCCCAACCCAGTGGATACATCTACATCATAGCTCCTGCATTTACTGCTCAAGGAACACTGTAGAAAGAGGGTGGGAAGATTTTAAGAGCATGTTAACATGGAAGGAGGAAAAATCTTAAGGGTGCCACTGGTAGACAAAGAACTACAGGCTCATAATAATTCCTTGGAGAAGGAGAATTAGCCTATTTAGGGGATTAAACTTCCTTATTTATTGTCCTAATTTTCATAATTGGTGCAAAAACATATAAAAAAACAAAAACACAGACTCAAATTGGAGGCCCTGCCTAAATTCAGAGATTATTAAACAGAGAACTTGTAGGATGTTAGAAAACACTGAAAGTATATTTCTATGGTTCTCCTTTACCTCTACCTACTTTTATGAAGGATCAGAAATTTGTTAACTTCTTGGAAAGTAAATTTTGCTGAAGAGAAGTAAATGTGAAAATTTTCCTCCATTTTTTTTTAAACTTACTGAATGTGAATCATGGTTGTGTGTCCTGTAAGATGTTTGATGCTTTCTTCAGTGTGCTCTCTTTGNTGGTTTTATGAGGGCCACATTACTTAGTAAGTATTGAAAGCTATAGAACTCAATGAATTCCCATGATTTCGGTTATCTGTTTAGAATCTTCATGTTTTTTCCATATTCATGCATCCTCTGAATTTTATACACCCAAACATTGTCATAAAACAATCTCATAGATTTTACTTAAACAAACTTAGCCTCATTCTAAGGTAAGAGAAAAGCCACAACTCTGTAATGTTCCAGTGAAGTATTTCTAATGTGCACTATCATGAATGCATAATTATGATAAAATATGCTGGCCGATTTACCATCCTGCATGCAACCACTATATAAATCTAGCTTTGCATGCTATAATCTTTGTGGAAAAAAGNGACATTTTGGATAATTTAAAATATCAATGCAATTTTTATCTATTGCACCATTTGATGGCACACAATGGGAGTTTATTAATGGAGTTATATCAAATAGGAGGGCCATAATCTTATTTTGATATGTCTACCACTTGCATGAGTGGCTTGAAGACATAGGAGGTGAAGGTGCTTGATATGAAGTGATCTCATCTGACAGAGATAACTAATATATTGGATGATGAAGCTGATTCAGATTAATTTTTGACAGGTGTGTGTTACANGNAGAAAACAGGAGCATGATAGAGATTAATGCAGAGAATATACAATTAAGTAAATGGGTTTTCAAATATAGAAGAGATGATTTGATGAGAAGAAGATTCCATTAACTCAAACTCATTGAGAGCAACAACATAACAGATTTGCTAGGCAATACATACAAAATTGAGTTCCAGGTGATACCCTCAGCACAGTAGTTTGAAACAGCATGCAGCTCAGAAAGTTAACTAGTTTCTGTTAATTAGGCTTATCAATCTGTATCTGGAATGTTGTGTTCAAGCCTTAGGATGTCATCAGCTTTGTTTCTGTCATATGAAAGANGGCTGGAAGAACTGGAAATTCTGAGTGTAAGGAAAATAATTCCAAGTCAGGTATGATGGCTAGTTTTGCATATTAACCTAACTGGATTAGGAATGCCCAGATAGCTATTCTGGTGTGTAGGGATGAAGGCATTTTTCAGCCTTTAAAACAGTAAACTGAGTAAA
>LZPO01117385.1:0-30919 GCA_001675575.1 Neotoma lepida
CCTCAGATAAATTTTATTAGGGAGGACAAATAAGATATCACAAATATCACCACAAATAACAGAGCCACTGGGCACAGAAGAGGTGGAAGAGGTGAGATTAACAAAAATTCAATTTCTTGGTAGAGTGAAATAAAACAGGCGTTTTTCCTTTTTCTTGGGCAATCCAAAGAGAATGAAGTCTTGGATTTCTAGAACTAATGTTGATTTAGATAAAGGTGGAAGAATTTTAGACAAGATGAGAACAAAGAAAATATAGGATCATATGGTAAAAAATGTGACAATGGTATGTGAATTCCCTAGAGCCAGAGAGTATGCTTAATTCTTGGTTGCTACTATCCACAGTACCCACTCTAATTCAAAATCATCATAATCATCACCATCGTCACCGTATTTGTTGAATACATAAAATCACTTTGCTGTTTAATGTGCCTGGCATCTTTTAATCCTCATAGTAACTCAATGGGGAAGAAGATATTTTCAGATGAAGGAATAAATACAGACTGACTGACTCGCTTATTTAAAGTTCTAGAGGTAGCAGAGGTTGACAGAAGAACCTAAGTTTAAGTTTGCATGGTAAACAATGATATTCATGCTTTTGTTGTTACTCATGCCATCATTTAAACACTTTAAATCATCTGTTCCAAATACGTGAATATTTATTTATATATTACAAAACATGCCACCTGATAATCTTCATGTTATTAGTATATTGTGTAGCATATTTGAAGCATGAATTCTGAAGAGGACTTTGTTAAAACTTATAAATAGTTCTAAAACTCTAATAGTCTTGCCTAGAAATTTGTTGGTTCCTTTAGGTGTAATACACATTTATGCAAGGTTCATACACTGATGAAATACCACATCTCATATTTCCTTCAGGATTTCAAGGTTCTGTCATAACTTATTACCTCATCAAAATGATTTGTTATCAATTTAGCTGAGATATCAATATTTACACTTTCTTGTTACTCATATTTACTTATATAGCTAATGCTGTCTTTAATATGCTGGGTTTTTTGCAAGAAATCTTTTCAGCCACTTAAACTTTATTCGAGTGACATGGGTTAAAATTGAATATGGTTTTTAGTCATTTTAATAGGTGTGCTCTGTCGTCAAGGTTGAGATTTCCATTTCTCCCCTATTGATACTAAACATAACATATTTTCATAGGTTTTCTGAATGATCTCAATATGACCCTTAGTGAAGTTTCCACACAGTTACTTCAATCATTTTAAGCTAGATAATTTGTTTTGTATTTTAATTTCTACCACTTTATTTACATTTTAGTTCCCAGCTTCTTAAACTCTAAGTCACAACCTCATATGAGGTCACATAATGGATGAAATGTGGGAGTTGGGAATCATTTGTCAACAGTAAAAGGTTTCTGAATGTTCAACAACCAAAATTTAATTCTAAATCAAATGCTAAAATATCCCAGGTGGTTCTGGCAGCACTTGCCCATGTTGCATCCTACAACTTCACTGTACTGTTCTGAACATGCAACATGCATACTGCACTATGAATGCAACAACAAGGCCAATGAATGGTGCTTAAATAAAACAGGTAGATTCAGACTGTAGACCATTATATGTTATTAATTACAGTATTTTGACTGTACATACAAACTTTTCTGCTCTTACAGAAACATACAGGTTTAATTATGTAAAACCAGACTTATACTATTGTCATTCCTCATCATATAAAATCAAATGAGTGTATCTTTGGTTTGCACTGTACTAAAATGTTTACTTTTTGGAAAAATGCTGTTTGAGTTGCTGATTTGAGTTTCATAGAAAAAAATTATTACACTCACTGAGACCACTTAGTACTGCCTGTATGTGCATGGGTGTTAGGGCCATCTACTGGAGCATGAATAGCCTTTGAAAGGGTCATATCCCTGAAGAAAAATTACTCCTTCTAGAGTAGCTGTCCATTACCAATAGCTCCTCATCTAGGGGTGGAACTTGAAAAGTGACTGACTGGCTTGATCTTGTGCAGGTCTTCTGCATGCAGTCACAGCTGCTGTGAGTTCATGTGTGCAGAATCCCTGTTGTGTTCAGCAAATAATGTTTTGTTGCAGATGTCCACTACTTCTGGCTCTTATGTCTTTCCATTCCCTTTTCTGAGATGAGAGCACATGAAGAGTGAAAAGAAAAGTGATGATGAAGAGAGGAGAAATTGGAGGGGGGAATAGGGAGTAGATTTTTATCAAAGAACATTGTATGTGTTATGAAATACAACATAACAATAAATTAATGAATTAAAAATAAAGAAAATAGATTAAGACTGAGTGGAGAAGAAGACTCACACACCTGCTCAGGGCACTATTATGGTAAGCAAATATGTGGCATGGGAGGGAGAGAGAGAGAGAAAGAGAGAGAGAGAGAGAGAGAGAGAGAGAGAGAGAGAGAGAGAGAGAGAGAATGGTTCATGTTCTGTGGAGAGAGGCAGATCCAAAGAGATGAAGGGTAATGAGGAGCAGGCTGAGGTGGGTGTTCTGTTTACTACCTGGGGCCATGATAATGTCTAGGCCTGGGATGCTGCTGAGTGCCCTGTCTGTCCATTGGTCCTGTTACCACCAAAGGCCAGGAGGATAGGGCTTCACAAAGTTGGCTCAGCCCCTCACTGGCTGCAAAACAATGGAGGACTGATCTGCCGCTCACCAGCTGCTGCACTCCAGAAGGCAAGCATGTCCTGCCCCTCCTGAGAGCAACACAGTAGAGCTGACCTTATTGATGGGCAGGAACATGGATGAGCCAGCCCTGAGGGCATGATAGTGGAAGAACTGGTCCCATCCTCCTAGTCTACCATGTGGTAGCATGAGCAAGGCCGAGATGCCCCTCCACCACCACTCCCCAGCTGCCTATGGTAGGTGGGAGAGCTGGCCCTGCCTCTCATCAGGTGCAGCACTTGGGAGAGTGGCCCCAGAACCTCTCCTGGACAACACAGTAGAGCTGGCCCTGATGGTGTAAGTGTGGGTGTGCCAGCCCTGATGGTATAAAAGCAGGAAAACCAGCCATGCTGTTTGCTGCTTACTGCATAGGTCTAGCTAGCCAGGTGGTACTGAAGAGCTCACCCTGGTGATGAGAATGAGGGAGAGCTGGCAGGCTAACCAACCCATCAACCACCCAGGCCCAGAACCAGGGCTATGAGTCCTCACATTTCAACATCGACCCCAGCTATGATCTTCTGGAGCATGTGAAGGGACTGGTCTTGCAGACTCAAAGGTGCAGGATCTGCATGACACAGGACAACAACAGGATATCCAAGAAGAGTCCTAGTGAGGCCCAGTATCAGTAGTGTAGCAGAAACCAGAGGCCTTGAAACAGACAAATGACTCATTGCAATGAACATTTGCAAGTAAAGATGGATGGAAAAAAGGGTATAATGTGTGACTCACTGTGTCATACTACAGCTTCCACCATGAGATTTTTTTTTTAAGTTTCATTTCGTTTTATCTTAGGGGGAGGTTGTAAGGGCAGAGGGTGGATGTGAAGGGACAGGGAGATGAGTGGGATCGAGATGTGTGATGTGAAAGTCACAAAAGAATCAATAAAAAGTTAAATTAGAAAGAAAACAAAAGAAAAACAAAACAGTATAACCCCATTCAAAATCACTATGTTCCCACCAAGATTTAATTCTCTGTGTAAAGAAAAATAAGACATCCATCTTATTAGCATGTAAATTGTCTAAGCTTTAATAAATGATGAAACTATATGACTATCAAAGAATTGTTTTAAAATAAACTTCATTATGATTTATGTCTTAGTCAGTGTTTCTATTGCTGTGATAAAACACCATGACAAAAATCAATTTAGGGAGGAAAGGGTTTATTTTAGCTTAAAACTTTAAGGTCACATTCCATCACTGAGGGAAATCAGAGTGGAACTTGGAGGCAGGAGCTGATACAGAGGCCATGGAGGGGTGCTGATTATTGTCTTGCTTCCCCTGGCTTGCTCAGCCTGCTTTCTTATAGAACTCAGGACCATCAGGCCAGGGATGGCACCATCCACAATGGGCTAGGCCCTCCCTCATCAATCTCTAATTAAGAAAATGCTCTATAGTTTGGCCTATGGCTCAATATTATGGAAGCATTGTCTTGAGAGTCCTTCTTTCCAAATTACCCTAGCTTGAGTCAACTAAACAACAGCTGTGGTGAATTTTGTTTGTTATCTAACAAATAAAGTTTGCCTGGAGATCAGAGTGTAGAGCTTGCCACTAGAGGCTGGGCAGTAGTGGCACACACCTTTGATCCCAGCACTTGGGATCTCACGTCTTTGATCCTAGTACTTGGGAGGTACACGCCTTTAATCCCAGCACTTGTCAAGAGGAAACAGGAAGTGAGATATGGCTGGGTGGAGAGAGGAAGTGATAAAGTGTAAGACAAATTGCTAAAAGGTCTTATTAATAAAAAACCTGGATCCAGATATTGGGGTGAACGCCGAGAGATCAGAGGAACAGAACAAGCCACAGCCACAAGTTCTTACCCCAGGAAAGCCTCAGCCCAAGAGAGACCTACTTCCTGTATACTAATGCCTATATCCTTTCTGTGCCCTGCTGTCTCACTTCCTCTCTCTGCCCAGCTACATCACTTTCTCTTTCTGCCTAGCTCTATGACTTTCTGTCTGTCTGTACAGACCTCCAGANCTCTATGGCTAACTAGCACTGGGATTTAAAGGCATGTGCCATCACATCTGGCTCTGTTCCCAGTGTGGCCTTAAACTCACAGAGATCTGGATGAATCTCTGCCTCCCGAACGCTAGGATTAAAGCGTGTGCTACCATTGCCTGACTTCTATGTTTAATATAGTGGCTGGCTTTTTCCCTCTGATGTCCAAATAAGTTTTATTTATTAGAGCACAAATAAAATATCACCACATTTCCCCTTTTTGTCTAAAATTTAAAAAAAAGTTACAACTACCACAAGAAAAACTATATACAATAAGTACAATAACTATATACACTATACATAGGCAATAAATACATCAACAATGTCTAGTCCATTTTCATTTGACAAATTCAGAGAAAATATTCCATTATCTATCCTATCTTTGTGAATCCAAAGGATTGTATCTCATTTATCTTCTATCCTAATTTGTATTACCAACCGAAAATTATCTTTTGATGTCTTTTGAACTTATACACTTTACATCTCTTTAGAGAGTTTCTTTTCTGAAATTGTTAACAAGGAAAACTATAACTATCTAATCCTTAACTCCCTCAGAGACCCGAGAAGGAAATAATATTACCTAGTAAAACAGGAAGTTCAAACAAGCGACTTCCAAAAAATGTGAGTTATGACAGAAACAGCTGGCTTCCTGGACAGTCACTGGATGTTCCTCTGCAATGTTGGCCATCCATTCTTCAGCCTACAGGCTTACCATATCTGACAGACTGATCTGTGAAGCAGGATTTTCTAAAGAGCCTTCCTACCTTATCTTGGCAAGGATCATCAGTCCTTTCTTTTGTGTCCTGCTTGTCCATTTTGGACAGCATACTGTCAGTAGTCGATGCAAGGGCATTTTCTTTCCCAGTGGCTAACTTTTGCCACAAAGAAAGTAAACTCCATATAAAGTTTCTTCTATACCCATCAACTTCTCTGAAGTAGATTGGTACTGCCAGGAGCAGACAAGTCTCATTGTCATAAAAAAGAAAAAAATATATGTTATTAAAACATCTTAAATGTCATATTCTGCAGATCTCTTAAGTATTTGAAGATGGCCTGTCTATCTAAAATATGTTTCTGTTTGACCTTGAAAACATACCTAATATGACTACAAGTTTGATTGTAATAGGTGACTAACTACTAACTTACATTTCTTTATATCCTAATTCGTTGGTAATAATAACTTTCAATGACTAGCAAATTGCATTACATTGTTAAGTGAACTGTATAGGTATAATACCTTGAACAAGATTAGAAATATGTACAGTATTTTCTAACAAAATCAATATCAAATTTGTATCAACATATAAAATTTGTATACAATATAAACTAGTAGTTGCCTTCTAAAAGTAGATTCAATAATCTACTCTTTTATCTTATCTATATAAATCAATCTCAAATTTGTAGCAATATATATAATTTATGCACAATATAAAAAAATCCAATCCAATGTAAAATATTAAAAATTAGTAGTTGTCTTTTAAAAGTACATTCAATAATCTACCTTTTTTATCTTATCATATCCATAGTCTCTCTTTTTTCTTTTCAGAGTAGATTCAATAATCTACCCTTTATTCTATCATTTTTATATCTTTTTTTTCAGAGTAGATTCAACAATCTACCTTTTATCTATATCCTCCTTTTTTTCCAAACAAGAACCTTGAATATAATTTCCTTTGTTTAACTTTTTTCCTGACCCTTAACAATTAACAGCTTGTAACCAACCATCCTAAACAATGACAATTATCCATAACCCACTGAATGACCAAAAACAACCCGCCCCACCTCTTGGGAATGTTAGCATCATGTTCTTAAAATTACTTCCTGCTGTCTGGGGGCAAAAGCTTCTTTAGGGGGATCCTGAAAAGAAAATTTTGGGGTTAATTATGAAGTCCCAGGAGAGGTAGCTGTATCATTTGTTGTCCAGTCTCTGCATAATGCAAAAATGCAGGGCTTGTCTCAAGTCCTTGCTGGAGTAGTCTGTGAGGCTGGGTAATCTCAGCCAGCCCTCTTGAAATTTTCCTAAGCAGTTTGTAGTCCAAAGCAGATCTTTGGGTGGTGTTTGTCAGCTTAGTGGTATTATTATCATCCTGATGGAATCATTGTTGTGGGGCCCCATCATCTTTTTGGAAACTTCAAATTTGCTGTTAGGTGTGGTCATGATTCCCTGCAGAAAACTGATAAAGACTCAAATACAAAAACATGTACAGGCAACTAGATGAAGCCTTTTTTCTAGAATTAGTTAGTACTCTATATGAGTATTAATATCATAACAAGAGTTTAAAATATATATATATTAATCTTACAAATTTTGATATAAAATTCATACCTTGAGAAGAATTTTAAAGAGTCAAAATAAAAGCAAAGAATTATGAGATTAGTGGCAATAGAATAATCCCTTAATTTTGGTTTTCTTCTGTCCCATATCAGGCGGCTCCTCTGACATGATACAGAGATTTTGTATTTTCTTTTAACAAGCATGCTTAGGTTTATAGAAGGAGAGAGCCATGCTCAAACTCCAAATCCAGCTTTAATTTTTAATTGAACTGGGACTAAAAAAACCATTTGTGTTAACCGTCTGTAGAAAATAGCAGAAACAAACATTTAGGAAGACTTATGAAATTTTATATGTGATATGCCAATAGGCCAATTTACTCTTTTTCTTGGGACTTTTTTTCTGCATAATTAGTCCCTTTTCTTCAGATGTCTCATTTCTCCATGTTCTTCAGATTCCTTAGCCTTCATTCTCATGAAAGACAAAAACAAAATCCCTTCCCCAACACTAACTTTGGGGAGGTTCCCTTTTGGCAAGTTATATCTGATTAAATGAGAAGCATTTGTTAGTGGTATAGGTTAGTGTAAATTGAATGATCATGGTGATTGATGAACTATCACCTCTTCTAATTAAGAGATCTCTCTTGTTCAAATCGAACCTTTATCAATTTTTTGTGGTATCCATAGCTTTTCTTCTCCTGTAGAAACAGAAGCAAAACTTCATCCCCAACATAATATGTATCCTAGTTTCCATTTTGAGGTCAGCATATCCTTAAAGTATATAGGCTAATTTAATTCTGTAGTTTTTTTCTATTATCCAATATCTCTCTGCAGGTGTTGTTCTTTTCTCATTAGCACTGAGAAAATTTAAAGGTAATAGACCATTATGTAATCTATTTCTGGGATTTTTTGTTACCTCTTTCTGTTTATTTAGCATAACTTGTAGACTTCTATTTGATCTTTCCATAACTGCCTGTAGGATTTTGTGGTATACCTGTAATATGCTTTGTGGTGTTTATATTGTGTGCCCCCAAATATTGTGTACCTTAATAAAACTTATCTGGGGTCAGAGAACAGAACAGCCACTAAATAGACATAGAGACCAGAAAATGGTGACACACATGCCTTTAATCCTAGCATTCCAGAGGCAGAGATCCATACAGATCTCTGTGAGTTCAAGGCCACACTGGAAACAAAGCCAGTGTGGTGGTATGCAACTTTAATCCCAGGACTTGAGATCTGTGTCTTGCTTGGGAAAGATACATGCCTTTAACCCAGGAAGTAATGACAGGAATCAGAAAGGTATATAAGGCATGAGAACCAGAAGCTAGAGGCCTCTTAAGCTTTCAGGCTTTAAGCAGCAGTTCAGCTGGGATTCCTTCAGGTGAGGACTCAGAAGCCTGCACTCTGAGGAAACAAGATCACCTGAGGAGTTGGCAAGGTGAGGTTGACTGTGGCTTGTTCTGTTTCTCTGACCTTTCAGAATTTACCTCAATACCTGGCTTTGGGTTTTCAATTAATAAGACCTTTAGAAGATTACTCTTACAATGCTTTATATTGTAATAAGCAAAAAACTGTTTCATTTTACCAGAGACATATGCTGGAGCATTTTCAGTTTTAATTTGTACAGGTATACCCATGATGGCCATAACTTCTAGCAAATGCTTGATCACAGAATCAGCCTTTATGGAACTCAGAGCAGTTGCCCATTGAAATCCTGAATAAGTGTCTATAGTGTGGTGTACATATTTCAATTTTCCAAATTCTGCAAAGTGAAGCACATCCATCTGCAAGATTTCATTCCTCTGAGTACCCTTTGGGTTACATCCTGCTGGTAATGGAGTCTGGTTATAAAAGAACAAGTAGGACATTTCCTTGTAATTTCCTTGGCTTGGTGCCAGGTTATGGAAAAAATCCTTTTTCAAACCCTTACTATTGACATGATGTTTTTTATGAAATTCTGAGACCTCCAGCACATTTTCTGTCAACCGTTTCTCAATCTCACCATTACCTTGTGCCATAGGGCCTGGCAGACCTGTATGGGATTGGATGTGAGTTATATATGAGATGACTCCTATCCCTGATGATATTATGTAACAATAAATAACAGAGTTAATTCTGACTCATCAGGGATAAATTCTGTAGTCTCAATATGTAAGACCACTCTTTCAGCATACTGAGAGTCAGTAACTATGTTGAGAGGTTCTGGAAAATCCATTAATACTATCAGAATAGCATATAATTCCAATTTTTGAACTGAATTATAAGAACTTTGAACCACTTTACTTGAATTTTCTGATTTGTAACCTGCCTTTCCTTGTTTTTTGCATCTGTATAAAATGTAGGGGCTCAAGATATTGGTGTTTCCCATACAATATGAGGCAGGATCCAATCAGCTCTCTTTATAAGTTTAATTCTGTTGCTTTTGGGATATTTGTTATATCTCCCAAAAAATTACTGCAAGCTCTTTGCCAAGGTTCACTTTCTGCCCATAATTTGTCAGTTTCATCATTAGTTAAAGGTATGACAATTTCTGCTGGGTCTATTCATGCTAATTGACAAAGTCTTAGTTTTCCTTTTAAAATCAAGTCACAGATCTTTTCCACATAAGTTTTAAATTTTTTACTCTGTTTATTTGGTAAAAATATCCATTCTAATATAATATCTTCCCTCTGCATTAAAATTCCTGCAGGAGAATGCTTAGAGTGCAAAATAACTAAAATGCAATGAAGCTTTGGATCCACTCAATCCACATGTCCTTCCTGTACTTTCTTTTCCACCAAAGCCAATTCTCTCTCAGCTTCAGCTGATAATTCTCTTGGACTATTTAAGTCCTTGTCACCTTCTAAAGTTTTGAACAAATTACTCAGTTCATCATTTTTTATGCCAATAGTGGTTCATAGATTGGAAACATCTCCAAATAATCTTTGAAAGTCATTAAGAGTCCGTAATCGATCTCTCCTAATTTTCACCTTTTGGGGTCTAATTTTTTTGTAGACCTATTTTATATCCTAAATAATTAATAGAATCTCCTCTTTGTATCTTTTCAGGAGCAATTTGTAATCCCCAACAAGGCAAAATTTTCTTTACTTCTTCAAGCATTCTTTCTAAGGTATCTGCATTTGAATCAGCTAGTAAAATATCATCCATGCAATGATAAATTATAGATTTAGGAAACTGTTTACATATTACTTCCAATGGCTGTCATACAAAATATTGGCACAAGGTTGGGCTATTTAACATTCCCTGTTGGAGAACCCTCCACTGATACCTCTTAACCGGCTGAGAATTATTATATGTAGGCACCCTGAAGGCAAATACAAAATGGGGTGGAGACAGGAGCTTGCCCCTTTCATTCTGAGGATTCTGAGAGGTAAGAAGTTTCTAGTGGCTCACTGCTCTGCTTCTCTGGTCTTTCAGTTTTCACCCTGATATCTGACTCCCCGTTTTTATTATTAAGACCAATTAGAATTTGTGCTACAAACAACAACAACAAAAACTAACAAGCACAGTTTATTATAAGTAAATGTTTGATTTACAGTATTGTTTTATATACCTATATACTTGGGGTCATGTAAAATTTCTATGGTGAAAAGAGGTTGTGAGAGGAAAGTGTTCAAGAAGTTTTGTTTAAGATACATATCTTTTATCAGATATATAGATGTATAAATATTTTTCTTTCATGCTATGTGTTGGCAAGGAAACAAAGAAATTAGAGCCTTCATATGTTGTAGGTAGGATTATAAAATGTTGAAGTTGCTTTGATTAAAATCTGACAGTTAATTAAAGAGCTAAAAGTAATTTACCATATGACCAGCAATTCTACTCTTAGGTTTGTACCCAAGAGAAAGGCAAGCATATGTCCATACAAATATTTTTACATGAATGTTCATAAAATTAATACCCATAATGGCCCAAAGTGTAAGCAATACAAATGTCCATTAATGGATGAATGGATAAGCTTGATTTGATACATTCATTCAACCTAGAAAGTAATTAAGTATGAAACCATACTTGCTCATGGATGAACATGGAAACACGATGTTAAGAGAAAGATGACACATACATGACTGCATATGTATGAAATTCCCAAATAGGCAAATATATGCAAATACAGTTTAGTGGTTGTTTAGGACCAAAGGGACATTTGAGGGAAACTGGAAACTGACAGCTAATGGAGGAAGTATGTACATTTGGAGAAAGGAAAATGTTCTGGGATTAAATAATGCTAACATTAGCACAGTTTGGGAAATATAATAAAATGTTCTAAATGGTATACTTAAAAATGATTAACTTTATATAACTTGATATTTTGGTGAATTGTATTTAAATAAAGCTATTATGGAAAAAGAATTGGTCTGTAAATTTAACTTAGTACTTGTATCTTCTTGCTCACTCAATAAGTCTGTATCATATGCCTCACATTAAAGACCAGTGAATTTGTTCTTAATTAAAGCCACTTGTCCAAAATATCCTGTCCAATCATAGGAGGTCTGGCTTAATCACTACTAAAATTCCAGAATAAGTAACAGTTGAATATACAAGAATGGATGGGGCAATTGATAAGGTAACCCTGTGATAAACTGGGTCCAACCACAATCCAAAGCAAGATGGGAGGGATTCAGCAAGAAGGTTCTTTAACCCAAATCAAAGGAAAAATAAATCTGGGTGCTAGCCTAGGTGGTTTTATAGGTTTAGTGGGCAGAACACATGAGCAATTTCTTCTCTTGAATTCTGTTTTGTACACATGTGTGTATTTGGAAGTGAGGTCCCATGTTGAGAGTAAAGGAAAATTAGGCAAGGGAGTTAGAGGGTTGAGGATGGCAGATAAGGTTTAGCATAGTTATGGGTCAATGGGAGGGACTGTTGAGCAGAGATGATTTTTAGAATTTTCACATAGCATTGGATGACTGAAATTGATATTCCTGCATTTAGAATGAAATCAACTTCTTTTCAGTGCAATTGTCTCCAGAATTATTCAAATGCTGAATCTCAGGCACAGGCAAAACAGATTTTTCAGCTTATTCAGAGCAGAAGTGACAAACAATTGAGAGCCAAGAGCGTTCAGTCAAGGCATTGACAAGGGACTAGCTGAACAAATAAGCTATACAAGCCATGCAGGGTAAGACAGAGGAACAAGAGAGCTGACATACTGAGAGAAATAGTTTATAAGCCCCAATTTGGTGAAGAATAATGATGATGAAGAACACAGCAGAAATCCTGAAGGAGAAGAGTTAGTCAGTGGTTTGAGGATAAATTAAATGCACCCCTGGTTCTGGAGGCAATAACAGGGCATGGCTGTCTACAGGGTGAAAGCAATAGTGGATGCCTGAGATGAAATGAAAAGAGAATCTTTGGAAAGAAGGAAGTTAAAGAATATGAAAATTAGTATTAGGCATTAGCCACATAGATGCAGAGCTTAGGGTACAGAAAAATACTCTGAGCCATGTGCCAAGTACCCAATAAACAGGGATAATATGGAAAAGAGATTGAAAAGAGATCTGGACATTAGAAAATTAGGGAAAAACTGTGTATGCCTAAGTGACATGGTACTTGGACAAATGAACATTTCTTTGTTCTTGTGTTTCATTTTATAAGACATAGGAATCATCAAGACATAGGAATCATCATGTGAAGTAAGAAGTTTGTCAAAGCAATTTCTAAATACCAAGCTATATTGTATGTGAGGAAAATAACCTCAAAGAGTATTTAGGAGATATGTAAGGCAGGAATATGTTCAAAGGGAGAATGAAAGGCAGACTGGCAAGCTTTGGAGAGAGAAAGCAAGCAAGAGGCAGGGGAGAGTCATGAGAATGTAAACAGCATAACAAATTATGAGAATTTTGAGCAGGAAAGTATCACAATTCCAGAGCCTCTGTATTGCATTCATAGATATCATATTCTGACCCATGTACTGAAGTTCTATTTGTTGGTCCAAATGTATTCTAAGTATCACTACCACTACAGAGATGAAGTAGTAAAGGCCAGAGAGAAGTGGCTTATCCGATGTTCCTCAGAAGTATGTCCTTATGTGCCTTGTAAATGGGCCACCTCCACCTCCCTTTCAACCTTTTAAGTCATTCTTAAAGAGTGACATAAGTTGTAATTACCTCTTTCTATTGTTTTATGACAGCCAGAAAATGAGGTGTGGGGAGATATAGTAAAGTTGGGGAGCAGGGAGCAGTAGTTATGCCTGGTGACTCCTTTAGACCTTTCTGTGGCTGGTTGATTCTGATGAGGTAGCTCTGTAAATTTTATTTTGACTGATTGATTGATTGGTTGGTTGGTTGGTTGGTTGGTTGGTTGGTTGATTGATTGATTGATCTATACTGGGACTAAAGCTAGAACTTCATATTTTTTTCCATCACTAAGCTATATACTCTACCCTAGAGGTTTTAAAATATGGCAGATTCTTTAACTCCTCTCATCTGGGTTGTGTTTCACAAACCCTGTGCCAGGTGAATCAGTGGACTTTAGGACATTTCAACCACAAAATGATTCTGCTATCCTGAGGCTGAGACACAAAAGAGAAACTGGAACATGAGCTCTTAGAGCCCTAAGCTTTCACTTAAGACTGGCTGAGCCCACTGCAGTAGGCTTGTGCCATTCTGTGACAGGCCTTCTAGCCTATCAGCCAGTGGAATACTGCTGGGGGATCTATACTGATGAAAGGAATCACCCAGCTGAGCCCCACCTAAATTCTTATCTCAAAGATTTGTGAGCTATAACATAATAAAAAGGTCAGTGAGTTTTCCAATTTATTTCATTTTATGTGTATGAGTATTTTGTCTACATGTATGTCTGTGCACATGTGTTTGCCTTGTGTCTATAGAGGCCAGGAGAAGATGTCAGATCACCCAAAACCAGAGTTATGATTGGTTGTAAGCTGCCATTTGGCTACTGGGAATCAAACCTGGGTTCTTTGCAAGAGTAAAACATGTTCTTAACTGAAGCATGGTCCTAATTAGTCTTAACAATAAAAATACAGAGTCAGATATCGAGGGTGAAAGCTGAAAGATCAGAGAAGCAGAGCAGCCAGCCAATAGAGACTTCTTACCTCTATGAAATCTCAGACCAGATTGGGAGGGGGGGGGAATCCTCTCTCTATGAATCCTCAGACTGAATGGTGCCAATCCTGTCTCCATCCACCTTATATTCCTGTCTCCACTTCCCTAGTCCTGGGATTAAAAGCATGAGCCTCCCAGGTGCTGGGATCAAAGGCATGATCCTCCCAAGTGCTGGGATTAATGGTGTAAGCCACCACTGCCAGGCTCTGTTTCTCTTTTAGACATCATGTAACCTTAGGTTCAATCTCATGTAGCCCAGGGTGGTCTTGAACTCCTGATCTTCCTGCTTCCTCCTCCCAACCAATGGGATTAAAGGTGTATGCCACCACTGCCTGACCTTTATGGTTAACTAGTGGCTAGCTCTGTTCTCTGATCTCCAGGAAAGCTTTGTCAGAACACAAACAAAATATCATACACTTAACCCTTGAGCCAAATCTTCAGTGCCAAGGCCACTTATTTAATCAAGTAAGTTTTGTGCTAATTTGTGGTACAGCAAGAGCTAATTAGAACACAGGCCTAGAACAGTAAATAGAGTCCTATACTCCTATCATTCTGACATTCTGCTGTAATCTGATTCCCACCATAATCTACTTTGTGGTGTTGACAAGAAAGCCTGTTCCCCGAGTGTATCTTTAATTTCCTACTTGTATATCTTTGCTCCTGGTATTCTATCCATTTGAACTATCTCATCTCCCCAGCTGAATTGTCACTTACCACTGGAACACCAACATCAAGTAGAGATCCTTAGCCTCCTTTATTGATCATCCTGGACTGATTAAGTCCCATTGCCTTGCTACCACAAGCACATTGCTTGCCTCTTCCATCTAGACCATTTTCCCAGGGACTTAATCTGTTGTGATCTGCCTGTCTCCTTTCATAGATGATAAGACCTTTGAGGAAAAGAGCTAAGTACTTTCCTTATTATCGCTCAAGTAATTTTCCATAATATACAGGTACAGGAAAGATGCCTTGAGTAAGCCACATGCCTCAGTGAGAAGGAAGCTCAGGTAAAGGGAAGTAAAATTTAATGATAGTATTAGCTATTGATTTATAGTATGGGAAATCTGTGTACAAAGTTATATTGCAGTGGACAATGAATATGAAGAACATTTGCTAAATATTTGGTGCAGAGTCTGGGCCAGGGAGACTCTTAGAGAAGTGGATTGTTTAGACTTGAGGTCTATGAGAATTTACCATATTTTGCCATGCAGCTTGCAGAACTCCAGTTGGTAAAGAATTGGCTACTCTGACCTAGTAGGTCACAGAAAGTGGGCAGTGCCAGGAATGTATCAATATGTACCACCAGGCTGCTGAGCACTTTAAATAGCTCTTTTCATATGCTCCCACTCTGAGTCTGAAATGAACTCTCCAGTGTTTACATGTGAGTCTGGAAATCCTGGCTTTAAGATGATAGCTTTAGAGAGCAATGGAACTCATTTAGGTAAAGCAAGAAAGACAATGCATGGCTCCTTTTAGCCTGTAGGATTTGCCTAGCCTCTGCTCCAACCCTCACCATTAGCCTGGGGACCTGGGCCATGGTTTGGGATGTGTTCTGCCTCCTCCCATATTTCCCTATCTCCTACCCACAGAAAGTACTGGGGGAGCTGCTGTACCTTCTCTCTGACTTCTAGTAAGTAGCAGTCTACCAATGTACATACTCTGAATAAGTCATTTTCATGTCAGGATCTCAGTTTTCCATTTATGAAATATCAGATTATGGCTAGCTGACATCTGGGGACTCCTCCTGTCCAGCCTCCATGAGTAAGAGTTGAAACTGAGATCCTGTCTGTAGCCTCCCATTTTGATGTGGTTCTGACTCCTGGCCATCACATGGAATCAGGCATTGGCAAGTTTCCAAGGACAGCTTAGGACTTCTGTACTTGGCCAGACTAGGGGTCCAATTAACAGTGGATTAATCACAGTCTAAGATGCCCAATCTACTCATTTACTGAGTCATTATTAGATTGGACCAATTAATAGTTTTTGGATGGATTTTTAATCCCTGTGAAGCCCATGATGCGAAGGTGGCAATGTGCAATTAGCAAGACAACAGGTGTTAAATGTCAGGGATTTTACAAGAAAGAGTCTTGCCCCCAGAACCTTTGGTTCCATAAACAGAAAAAGCATATGGGAAGGTCAGAACTAGAGGTGGAAGTGTACCAAAAGAAAGAAACACCATGAAAGCTCCATTGTGACTGACACAAGTCCAAAAATCACCAACATTTATTAACCTTACAGAATTACTAAAAATAGAGCATCTAAACCTAGGGATAAGCAGGTATACCTCTTAGTGCAAGTACTAATTGGATTCTGTTGTCATTTCTTTCATTCAGAAAGATTTAGATGTCAGCCCATGCCTGTGCTATTATGGTGGAGTACAAAAGGCAGGAATCTGCATCACCAGAAAGAGGGTGAAAACACTTCAGTGGATGAAACTTAAGAGGAAAGTATTTATAACATGCTTTGGGTGACATTCTACATGTCAAAGAAATGTATGGTCTAAATTTCCAAAGCTCTTTAAACTTGAGCATGCTGGGAGATGTCCTTTGGAAAGTACACTTCTCTGCAAATGAAGAACAGGGCAAGGAATCACCAGTACTGTGGCCGAATAGGAAGAGAGTAAGATCTTTATGTGAACTAATTCTGTGTTTTAGTCCTACTCTCTCACCAGCTGAGTTGCCTTGAGCTGACTCCTTATCCTCTCTGAGCATATCTCACCTCTTTGGAATAATGGCTGCCACAATAACCCTTAGCTCACATGAATTTGTGCCAAGGTGGTCTCAGCACCAGGAAGCCATCAAAGAGACAAGAAAAGGTAACAATGGAGAGGTCACCAGTTCACAAGCTAAGAATGCCCATAGCTTGGATTTCCAAACCCCTCAAGTTTCACTAGAGGTAGTGTGTGCTGATGGCTGCAATAAGTCTAGATGCCTTGTTCACTCGGCAAGTTGAGAGAATGACATGTGAGATAGCAGCTGTCAATTTAAGCTCCAGAGGAGAGCAGAGGTAGCATCACACAGACTGGCAGTTATCTAGGCACAGCAACACGATGCCATTCAGTTGGAGGAGAGCCAGCTTGCTCTGGTTAACAACCATGAATCTCTGTCTTAGTCCACCACAACATAACAGTCCCTAAACTTTACCCAAAGATGATTGCACACCTGCCTCAGGCTGAATCTCAGGTGGGAATCTTTGTTGCCTTAGACATTTGTCCCCCCCAGCAATTTTCTCTCAAACATTAATATCTGCATTATTTCAGAATTTCCAAAATGGGCAGCTTACTATGACAAATTGATAGGAAAACACTATTTCTCTGAAGGGCTTATGAAGCCAAGAAACTCTTGACATACAGACTCTGACTGAGGGACTCTTGCCCTTTCTCATTCCAGGTGATGAGCCTAGTACTGGATCCTGGGCCATAGCTGAAGTAGCAACTAGGACCTAAAAAAGTTACAAGCAAAATCTTAAATGGGCCAGGCCACAGTAATGATTCTGTGCCTAATGGGAATGGGTCCAGTGGGTGCCTTACCACTAGGTCCCCAGTAAATAAAACTTACTGATCATAGCACTAGCTCAGAGTTGGAATTCAAGGAGCCAGATGTATAGTACCTTTAAAGAAGGTAAGAACAGACAGCCACAGTCAGGAGGGTAGAGATGCCAGTGCCACCTCCTTTACTGATAAAAGCAGGCCAGGGATCAGTGCTGCTGGCCAATCCGTAGTGGGATAGTTATTTCGCAAGGGACAGGAGCCCTCTCTATTTGTTCTACCACAGACTGTAAGTTTCCATGTGCTCTATAGGCAAACATGAAGGCCCTTAGGACAGAGAGAGGGGAGGATCTGATCCACAGGACCCAGTTCTTCCTCTTCAGCCCTCCACTCTTGGGAAGGACAAAGGAACAAAGGGAGGAAAGGGTCAGTGGGTGTGTGCAGGAAGCTGGAAGTGCAGCCTAGTCTCTCCTTGTTCCTCAACAGTCTCTACACCTCACAGCATTGAGTGTTCTTGTTAAAAAGAATCAGATCCTGTGCCACTTCTACTCATGAACTTCCAGAGGCTCCCAGGCACAAGCATCCTGACATCTCCCCTCCTCACAGAGTACAGGGGGAATAGAGGTCTTTCTGGTTACAGGCATATGCTAGGGAAATCTAGAATGTTAGGCACATAAAGGTTCTTCCTTCAAGAGAAGAAATTTAAAACCTATTTTTCACCCAAAAGGCCGGAGCAGACATGCTTTATAACCTGGTGACCTTTGCACAATCTATGTGACCAAAGACTTTCAGGCACTAGACCCTTCTTGTAAACTTGTTTTTCTCAGTCAATCTATAGAACTTGTCTTTAGGGAAGGTGTCACATGTCTCATTCAAAAAGTTTTCAATGTACTCATTCCTGATCTGTACTTAGCTTACTTTGTTCCTCAAAAAAGATTAAGTTATTGTGGTGGTATTTTAATCTATGTCCCCTGAAAAAAAAATTAATCTGAAGATCAGAGGAACAAGGCCAGCCCCTAGCCTTGCAAAATTAGCACATGCCCTTAATCCTGTCACTTAGCAAGCAGGATCTGTCTGGATCCCTGTGAGATCCAGGTCACACTAGGAACAGTCAAGCGTGGAGACACACGCCTTTAATCCCAGCATCAACCATAGAATTCTGGAGGTCTATACAGTGTGGTGATATTTTATTTGTCTTCCCTAATAAAATTTATCTGAGGGTCAGAGGAAAAACGGGGCTGCCAGCCACTAGTAGAAAAACAATAGCCATGCAAGTTAGCACACGCCCTTAATCCATTTGGTTCTCTGTGACTCCAAGGTCACATGGGGAACTAGCAGTAGGAGGTGGTGGCACACGGCTTTAATCCCAGCATCAACCTTAGAGTTCTGAAGATCCATGCAGACAAGGCAGGAAGTGATGTAGCTTGGTGCGGATAGGAAATTAGTTAGCAGATGAACAGGCATAAAAAGCCAGGTTAGACCGGAAGTCCCTCTCTTTCATCCGCTTCGCTCCTTGGAAGTAGAGGCAGTGTTGGTGAGGTGAGGCTAGTGGTGGCTTGCTCCTAATTCCTCTGATCTCTGTCAGATTTTCACCCTTATTTCTTGTTCCACGTGTTTATTAATAAGACTGGTTAGAAGTTCATCTTACAATACACACAGGCAGGAAGTGACAGAGATGGGTGATAGAAGGAAGTGATGTAGCTAGGCTGAGAGAGCCAATGGGAGAACAGAACAGAAAGGAATATAGACGTGGAGGTATAGGAAGTCAGATACTCTCCTTTTTGGAAGTGAAGGTGGTGTAAGGCTGGTAGCTGTTCCTAATTCCTCTGATCTCTGTCAGACTTTCACCCCTATCTCTGCCTCTGTGTTTTATTTAACAAGACTGTTTAGAAATTCATTTACAAATTATGCTTTGTATTTATTTACTTTGCTCCTCACAGTGATTTAGACATGCTTTGTTGTTCATGTGGGACTGAGATAATCATCACAAGAATAGTTTTCACCAGATTATACTGTGCTTAAACAGGCCTAAAATAAACTACTCGGTCAGACTCCTGAAGACTGAAGCAACTCTTGATACTGAGGTGTGTTATACCAAACTCTCTTCTAGCCTCTCATGGCTCATTTTTCTGCTGCCCATGAAGGTTGTAGAGACCCTCGAAACTGAGGTCTCTAAAGCTTGAGTAGTCTGGCCTTCCTAATTATATTTTAGTCATGTGGCCTTCACTTGCCTTTGCTCCCTCTCCCACTGTCTTTCTTTCTTTCTTTGAAAATTTCATACGGTTCCACAATGTATTTTGATCCCATTAATCCACCATTACCTCCCCCCAGCTCCTGGTGCCCCCCACATCATCTCCTAACTTCATGTTCTTTTTTATTGTTGTGAATATTTGTTCTGATAGATGCCACTTTGAATGAATTAGAAGTATGTTTGTCTGCCTATGTCTTACAAACTAATTTTGAAAGTTCATTCTTTTTCTCTGACTTTAATCTATCTATTTTTCCAACATATCTCCAGATTATTCTTTCTTCACCTATGTCTAAACTCGTGCTAAACTCGTTACAATTCTCAAATTTTTAATTGTCTTTTTAAATTTTTATTTTTAATTTCATATGTGTAAGTGTTTTGCCTTTATGTATGTCTGTGTACCACTTGGTGCTTCATGACTTTGAAGGTAGAAGAGGGCATTGGGTCCCCTGGATGTGGAATTATAGATGGTTGTGAGCCACCATGTGGGTACTGGGAATTCAAGTCTTCCTCTGGAAGAATAGTCAGTACTCTTAACTGCTGAACCATTTTTCCAATACGTGTCTTTTAATTTTTAAAAACTAGCAAAAGTTTTAAGTATTTTGAGCTTTGTAGTTTTGAGTTTTGTAGTAAGTCTTTAAATCAATTTATGTGAGTCATCTAACTTAAATGTTTGGGTTTTCTGAATTACTTTTGTTTTGTTTTGTATTATTGGCATATATTTATTGCACAAAATTCTGGGTTTAGTAAAAACAACTTTTTTCAAGTATGTGATGTACTCTGGCTATTCATCTTTCATACCTTTCCTTTCCTCCCCATGCCCTTTCTTTTTACCCTACTTCTTGCTTTCCCATTGACTCCTCCCTTCTCCCAGGCTCCCACTTGTTTTCAGGTTTTATATACACAAAATAGTGCCTTTCATTATTATGTATAAGCTAATATAGATTTGTTATAATGCATTTTGAGTGGAATAAATTCCCATCAAATCTATTGTAAACTTTTAAATATACTTATTTATTTTTTATTAGCATATAACTATAATATGCAAAGTAATGGTTTTCATTATTATATATTCATACACACATCTAACATATTTGGATAACATTCACCCTTTTGTTGTATTTATAGTATACCTCTTTCTCCTCATCTTCTTGCTGTGGAATAATCTTTCTGTACACTGTGAAAATGTGTTGCTCTCATTGTTAATAAAAAGCTTATTGGCCCATAGGTAGGCAAGATTTGGGGGGCAAAGAGAATGCTGGGAAGAGGGGTGGAGTCTCAGGAGTCACGGGTAGACACATAGAGAAGCAAGATGAATGTGCCATGTTGAAAGAAGTTCCCACCACATGGCAGAGGGTAGATAAGAAATATGGGTTAATTTAACATGTAAGAGTTAGCTAGTAACAAGCCTGAGCTATCAGCCAAGCCTTTATAGTTACTATTAAGTCTCTGTGTGCTTACTGGGGAGCTGCCAGTCTCAATGAAAAACTCTGCCTAAACATGGCATTCCAAAGGGGCACACCTACATCCACATAAGACCTGAGAAAGTTTGAAAAAGGTTCTAAATACACAAAAACAGAGACAGACATGGCTTCCTAGTCTCATGTCTTTCATGCTACCCACAGTACAGAGACACATCTCCCAACAGCTGCCTGTGGAATGGAGCCAGCTGCCAAGTGCCATGCACTGGCACCATTCACTAAGCTGAGCAGTACAGGCAGCTGACATAGCAGTTTACATGTTGTCAGAAAATGATACAGATGCTCAGTGAAGACAGATCCAGATGAAAGAAGCCTCTAAATGGATTATAGTGTTTAAAAATATACATAGGCTGGGAGAGAAAAGAGAAAGGATATGCAGTCATAGATTAAAACATTGTTTAAAAATAATAAAGTCCTTTAAAAAAAGAATAAAGTAATAAAAAGTACAATAAGCCACATAAAGATGGGAAATGCACAGAGAGTCTGAATCCTGTATGTTGTTGTGTTGTCTTTGAATTTTTTGACTGCTGAGGAAGGAGCAATAGTTGCTAAGAGACATTTTATTATGAAAGCTACTAGATTAAACCAACCTATATATTTTAAAAATGTCTTGACTTAAAAATGGAAATCAAAAGATATTTACTCTAGGGAAGAGATTATGCTTTTATTTCCACAGGAAAAGAGAGGCTGTGTATTCATTCCAAGTTGATATGGACCAGGTTTGATCAGGGAAGACTCCTTGAAAATCCTGGCTACAAACATAAAGAAATAAATCTAGAAGAACTATAAAACACACAATGTATATTTTACCTCCTCAAACATAAAACAAAAATCATCTTTGGCTGACTTGTGTACAATGAACAGTCTATACTTGTATTAATGCAGATATGTATGTTACCTTTAAAAGTTTATGTATTTTCAGAGCAAGGGGACCAGACACCAACATCCAGAACAACTTCAAGGCTGTTGGCTGAGATGATCCAGCTTCACAAATTACTCCAGCCAAGACTTAACGAGTATCCTGATTTTCTCAAGGTTCCCCCAAAGATTCTAATGCCCCCAGACAACAGGAAACATTCTAGAGAAAACAATGCCACATCCAAAAAGACTGGTTATGAATGTTTGTCATTGTTTAAGGGAGTGATTACATGTTGTTATTGTTCAGGAAAAAAAAAACTAAAAAAGAAAAAGAGAGTTAAATTCAAAGATCTCTTTCTAAAGGAAAAAAGGAGGATATGATATAGGAGTGATAGGGAAAAAGGATAGATTATTGCAACTACTTTAATCCAAAAAACAACTGTTAATCTCAGAATATTTTGCATTGGTATGGATTTTTTGTTTATTGACACACATTGAAGGTTATTTTTGCTATACTATATGTATGTTTCTACTCTTGTTTGGGGTATTGTGCTTATGCAACTCACTTAAAAATGTAATATATAATAAAAATACAGGTTAGTAGTTAGTCATCTATAACACTCAAAGTTATAGTCATGTTAGGTATGTTTTCAAGGTCATACACAGATATATTTAGATAGATAGATGGTCTTCAAACATTTCAAAGATCTACAGAATATAGCATTTAATGTGTTTAACAACCTGAAGCTTTTCATGAAAGTGAGATGTGTCTGCTCCTGACAGCACCAATTTACTTCAAAAGAAAATGATGGGCATTGAAGAACCTCCATATGGAATTTGCTTTCTTTATGGCAAATCTATCCATTTAGGCAAAGAAACTGCCCTTGACTCAATTGCTGACAGTATACTGTCCATACTGAAAGAGCAAGAAGCAAAAGAAAGTGACTGCCAAATTTTGCCAAGACAAAGTAGGGCAGTTCTTCAAAATCCCCTACTTCTCAAAAATGTCTGTCAGATATACTAGGTCTGTAGGCCAATATTGGATGACCCAACATTACAGAAGAACTTTGGGTGACTGTACAGGCAGCCAGCTGTCCCTGTTATTAGGTAACATATCGCCCTTCTGGGATCTTTGATGGAGTTGAAGACTAAATAATTAAACTTGCAGTTTTCCTTAGTTATTATAAAAAGGTAAATTAGGTATAAAACTTTAGACTCACAAAGATAAGTAATAGAATATTTTCTCTAAATTTGCCAAATACAAATGGACTGAATATTGTAACTGGAATTCTTACTTGATAACTGTTTTTGCTGTATATAATTTTAGTATGTTAAAGTTAAAACCTTCCTTTTTATTTAGACAAAAGGGGGAAATGTTGTGGAATAATCCTTCTGTATACTATGAAAATGTGTTGCTCTCATTGTTAATAAAAAGCTGAATGGCTAATGGCTAGGCATGATTTTGGGGGCAGAAAGAATGCTGGGAAGAAGAAGGGCAGAGTTGAAGGTTTCTCAAGCAGACACAGAAAGAAACAAAATGAATGTGATATGTTGAAAGAAGATATTGAAACATGACAGAGGGTAGATAAAAAATATAGGTTAATTTAAAATATAAGAGTTAGCTAGTAACAAGCCTGAGCTATGGGCCGAGCATTTATAATTAGTATTAAGTCTCTGTGCATTTACTGGGGAACAAATGGTCCCAATATTCTCATTCTATATCCTTAACATTTTTTTTCTGTCCCTTTTGCTCCTAAATTCAACATACAAGAGAGAACATGGCATACATCTTTCTGAATAAGCTGGTTTTGCTTAATATAGTCATTTCTAATTCCTTTCATTTTCTGCATTTAATATAATGTAACTCTTCTTTGTATCTGTTTTTATCCAGTTTTTTGCTGATGGGCCTCTAGGTCAATTGCATAACTATTCTATTGTAAATAGGCAAAATAAACATAGGATTACAGGTATCTCCTTTGTAAGTGGACTTTGATTTTTTTTCAGCTCTTATGAATTAGTAGTCATATAAATGGATAATATGGTAGTTCTAGTTTTAGTTTCTGCTGCATTAATTTATGTTCCCATTGTGGCAATGCATTATAATAAAAATACCTTTCACATTCTAAGGGACTGGAACTTTTGTTGGACCTCAGGAAGAGTTAATACTATACCTTGAGGTAGCTTAAAACTTAAGACTGCTATCCTACTATGTACTCAGGCTGTTTAATCTGCCCTTAAGAGAACAATGTAGCAATCAGCCTTTCTTGCCTTGGATTTCCCATGTACAAGCTAAGCTAACGAATTGCTATAATCTTAAATTATGTACTCTTTGGGGCCCCTGACCCAAAACAATGCATATGTATCATTTGCTGAAAGCAGAAAATACAGAGGTTGAGAGCAACCTTCAAAAATCTACCATAAAAGGTTAAATTTATGAATATTGGTTGATAAACAATGGTGTTTGTAGTACTGCTTGTTGTCTGGGTCAGTTGGAATCAGTTACAGTCATTGACTTAATCCCTTGTAAAATTCTGTTAAATATTTCTATAAAGTATCCCTCATTCTTTCCTCATGTGATACTTTTTGTACTATTCAATAAAAAACCAAGAGAGTCCCTTTGTTAGAGATAGACACAGACAGAACACACAGAAGACAGACACAGGGAGTCAGATAAACACAGATACACACAGACAGACACAGAGTCACACACAGATATACACCCAGGGACAGATTCACAAGACAGCCTTCAGTCAGACATAGATTAGACTCATGCAACATACACATAGAAGATGGAAGACAGGCAGCATGAAGTAGAGAATTAAAATCTGGACTCATTCTTGGTTAAATGACTCCAAGGGAAAGTGCCTTTATTTCTTTTCTTAATGTGACATTGATACATTATTGGTGAGTTGGAATTAGTCATTAATGCATGTAATCCCTGCACCCACCAATAGTATATAGGGGTTCACCCTGTACACTTTAGGTCCTCACCATTTTTATAAGATATTAATAATTCATATGTCATTTTCTCTTGATTATGATGAGATGCTTGTTGACATACATGCTTTGGTATACCAACAGCTATGAGAGGATAACTATAAAGGTCGTAGGGTTATATAAATTCTCCTGATTGCAATGGTATTTGTACAGAATGAAAATGACAAGTTAAGTCTATGAACTTTTTGTTCCAATCAGTCAGAAACCCAGAAGGTTTCTATGACGGCCCTAAAATTATTTATTTCTCACAGTAATGGGTTCAATTATTGTTGAAAATAAAGCACTGCATTTTGAATAGTTGTGGATTGCTGTAATGGTTCCACCTGTTGCAAAAAGAAACTTCTTTGATGAGAGGTGAGAGCCACACTCATCTGTGGCTAGAAGGATGAGTATTTAGAATGCAGTTAGCAAATGTACTGGTTTAGGGAAGGGACAGTAATAGGTTCTCCTCTAGGGTCCATGGCCTGACTAGTCATGGGTAGTTGGATAGTTTTTCAAAACTATGTATGAATCCCCTCCCATTGAGCTGGGTTTGAGTCCAATCAGACAGTTGTTTGTTACCAACAAGATAAAAATGCCACTGTTTTAGCTTTAGGGATACTTTACCATGCTAGACATTGTTGTAACTTACAGGTATCACAACTGAGTAGGACTATGGATTACTTATATCCCTTGGCAGTTTTCATAGCATCTTTCAGTACTATGAAGCTAGTCCTCAAGAAGGAGTATTCTAACATAAGTTCTAGCTCAATTCCTTCATGTCCTACATCCAAAGTGTATAGTGTTATCAGCAATAGGAAGAAATTTTACCTTCGAGTTCTCTGAGGCAATCCAGGGCAAAAGCAACATTCCATATTGTTTTGGTAGTCTTTTGGGCTCTCCTGACCAACAAATTGAAAGGAGCTTTCTTATGCCTGGTACTGGGGTTTTGTTAGATAGAATATGAATCTTGGGAATAGCATTGTCAATGTGTGTGTGTGTGTGTGTGTGTGTGTGTGTGTGTGTGTGTGTGTGTGTGTGTGTGTGTGTGTGTGTGTGTGTATTGGCACGTGCACATGCACATGTGGGATTTTAGGTAAACATAATAATTATTTCTTATAATTTTTAAAAACATCCTTAGTGTTATTTTCCCTCATCTTTGTTTAACTCCTTTCTCCATCCCCAATTAAAGCCCCCTTCATTTTTTTTTTACCATTTCCCCTTTCATATCAGTAGTATCCTGCAATTCCCCTATCTAGAGATTGACCACCATTGCATCCATTTTCTACTTTCCTTGTTTCTGTGATTACTCCAGGATATATACTCAGATCTGAAGATTTGGAACTAGAAACCACAGATTAGAGGGAACATACAGTATTTGTCTTTCTGTTCCTATCCATTTACTGTAAATTTTATTTTTCTTTATAGCTGAATAGTATTATATTTTGTATATGTACCACATTTTTATTATCTATTCATCATTTGAAGGACATTTATGTTTTTTCCATTTCCTAGCTATTATGAATAGAGTGGCAATGAATATGGCTGAGCAAGCATGTATGGAATGGGATGTCCAGTCCTTTAGGCATATGATCAGGAATGATAGCTGGGCCTTATGATAGCCCTGTATTTAGCTTTTTGAGAATTCTCCACACTGATTTCCAGAGTGGCTTCACTAGTTTGCAATCCCATCACCAGTGAAAGAAGGACGTTGAGATGCTCAGCTTCAATTGTAGTTAACAACTCCTACACCTAAGGCTCAAGGAATACCTTGGAAGAGGGGACAGAAATATTGGAATGGCCAGGGGACCAGGACATCTGCTGAAAGAAAGTGTCTTCTATATAGGGCAAGAAGGTTACAGCTGTAAAATCTCAACAATATATATGGCCCTGAATAAGACCTGAATAATGACAACACTAATGACATGACAATGTGAATGGAAGAAATTCACAATGTTCTACCCCTACATACAGATCTATAGGCAATCAACGATTGCTGAAAGAGAGTGAATCAGTCTTCCCCAAGATGAGCACCCTAATTGGTTATCCAATACCAAGTGGTCAAGCCTAAATACACATACATGCAAGCAACAGAAAATGTAGATAGCATGTTGTATTTTATATTTATATGTATGTATATACATAACAATAATAAGATAAAAGAAAACAATAGAAATAATATATGAAAGTAGAAGGAAGTAGAGGTCAGGGAACAGTGGGAGCATGAAGCAGGATAACAGGGGGTTGAAGATGATTAAAGTATATTATATAGCTGTATAAAATGTCATACATATTAAAACATCGTTTTGTACAATTAATAGCCAATAAAAATGGAGAAAATCCACAATACATCTTGGCCTATCATAATAACATTGTGTTGATTACATATGATCAGAAGTGCAGGTAAAAACATATGTGAGCCATTCAAATTCAGAAATGCATTATTACCTTAGAAAAGTTTCCAGGAGTTTAAGAACTTGTGGTATCTTGAATTTCTCCAAGAGTAAAAGTAAATCACTACATTTTTACCACCTATAAATCAAAGAGAGTTATATTTTTATTCCACTTTCTTTCTTTTAGCCAATGTATATTACATTTGAGTAAACTACTTGTACCATTTACTCAGCAGTACTTAGGGAAAGAACTTGAAGAAGCTTTGTAACAAGTTTGAGTTGCTCTTTCATGTGGGCCACATAATCCTGGGATGCTAGGTGGAACCCCTGAGAATCACCAGAAGGAGGGTTATATAACAATTCTATAGAATTTGAGAAAAAAATCTGTGTTTTTTCTTTAAGATAATTTATATTTCAGGAAACACTGCTTGGGCTTGTTTGTAGGTCTCCATGTATGTTATTGGTTGAATAGGAAATGTCCATGACAGTTCATATGTTGAAGCCCCAGCCCCTCAACTGTATCAGCAGCAGTATTTTTTGAGATGAGGTAGGAACTTTAGCAGGTAGAGATTATTTGGAGAAAGGAGGAATTGAGTGTTTTAAGGATATCTTTTACTTGACACTTTACTGTTTCTCTCTCTCAGTTTCCTGGCTGCAACAGGTATGCAACAAGGCTGCAACAAGGTATGCAGTACCACAATCTTCTACTACAAAGTACTACCTTACTAAAGGTCCAAAAGCAATCAAGACTGTGACCACAGACTGAATCTTCTGAAACCATGAGTTAAAATAATTTTTCCTCTTTTGAATTTATTCCTCTTAAGTATTTGTCATGAAAAATCTAGCATAATAGAATGAATATTCAAACATTGAGTATCATGTGGTGATCAGGAACCTTACTATCTAACTATGAAACAGCTAGTCATAAAGTTGGGTATGGAAAGGCATAAATTTTTGGTCAGGTCGAAATTATGCATAGCATGTAAAGCTAATGAAGGCCTGATAAAAAAGGTAATTTGCATGAGCAGATGGTGCAGACTAGTGTCTGAGCTACTGAATCCTATCATTTTATACATATATATGCTACTGGGATTAAGAAAAAAACAAAAGTGTAGTGGTTTGAATGAGAATGGTCCTCATGGGCTCCTATGTTTGAATGCTTGGTCCCCAGTTGGTAGGACTGTTGGTGGGATTAGAGGATGACTTTGTTGGGGGCATGGCACTGGAGGTGGGCTTTGAGGTTTTAAATGCCCGTGGCATTCCCAGTTAGCTCTCTCTGCCTCCTGCTTGTGGATCAAGATTTGAGCTCTCAGCCAGTACCATACTTGCTGTCATGCTCCCTACCATGATAGCCATGAACTCACCCTCTGAAACTGTAGGCCCCAAATAAAGGCTTTATTTCACAAGTTGTCTTGGTTATTGTTTTTCATCACATCAGAAGAAACCCTAACTAAAACAAAAATCATAGGGTTCTATGTGACAGAATGTATATTTTTGCTTTGAACAAGAGACCAGTTGTCTTAGCCTTCTCAGTTTGCCCTAATAAAATGCCACAGACTGGAAATTTACTATACATTTATTGACTCAAATTTGTGGTTGATGAAATATCCAATATCAAAGTTCTGGCTATGCTCCATTTCTTGTGATGGACCATTTCTTAGCTTGGCAAGGTCTACCTTCTCACTGTGTTCACATGGGGCAGAGAAAAATATTCTGGTATTTATTCCTGTCTTTAAGTACAGCTTCACTTTTATTAGCTAAAGCTCTTACTTTGTGTCCTCATTTTCCCTTATTCATCTCCTTCAAGGCCTGTCTTTCAGGGAGATAGAGCTTTGGCACATGAATTTTAGAGTAACATAATTTAGTTCACAACATGAATGTATAGTATTTACTGATTATCCTATAGGAAGTATATATAAATGAGTGCATAAAGAAATAAAAGTTGGAGTGTCCCATGAAACTACTGTTCCCCTCATGAAGACACTGGGGAACTCTTCTTGTTGATCTCTACAAGTCAATCAAAGCATTACTGGTTTGAAAGTCTTAGTTCCCCAAAAAGGAATTCTTCAATAAATGCAATGCTACAAGAAGGAGAAAGAGGTGGAGGAGGTCACCAATTGTCCCATTTTGATTGCAAGGTGAAACAAATACCCCTTTTTGGCTTTTTATTCTACAGGAAACAAAGTTCATGGAAAGCTATTGCAACAAAAAGCAAAACAAGACCCAAGTCTGATCCATAGTATGACCCAAAGGATCGCAAATAGTTGAAGTCATAGATGGATAGCAGAGAAATATGGAATAGGTGTGAAAAATAAATGAAAATGAGTGGAATTCTAGAACTTGGGACAGAGAAGCAGAAGGATCACGCAGGCAAGTTCCAGGACAGAGAGGGCTGCATAACAGGACCGTGTCTTAAAACTAAAAAGTCACTCGCTGTCTGAGTCTCATGATGAGATACAAAGCATAGATTATAATAAATATTCTTTTTCTTTTCTAGTCTCTTCATATTATTTCATATATATTAACATAAATTAACTTTGAAATTAAAACTTTATATAAAATACTTAATACAGTGACTGCATTTGAAAAGTGGACCATGTAATTGTTTCACAGTAATAGATCATGTAGTTTTCCATCCTTTCCATATGCCCACTTTGGGGGAAAAAGATATAATTTTCATCTGTTGTATAAAGGTGAGTTTGATCTTATCAAGCAAACACAACTGCTTTTTGTTTGCTTTGTTTTGTTTTTTGTTCTTGTTTTTGTTTCTGTTTTTTACAAAAGTTTAGAGAAACAGAGGCATGGGGATATTATCAATGGTGACTAGCCAAAAGAGTAAATGAAGATCTTAAGTAATTATCTCATAATTCCAAAATTACACTTCTACACTTCTACTGTAGGATGCTGGGCTTGTGACCCTGCAAATCACATTTCTATGTTGCCAATAAGGGTTGCTAAATGAAGTCTGAAAGAGGGAGATGGGGCTTTCTGTTCTACAGCCTCCTGTGAGCGTCACCTTAGCAACACTGATTCACTTAGCTGTAGCACTTTCTATAGTAATACTTGAATCCAGATTGTAGTGTTCCCAGTATTTCCAGAACCAGCATCACTCTGACTGCTTAAAGGCACTATGATCATCTTCCTGGCACTTTTCCCTAAGAAACTTAGGTTTTGTCCCCAACAAGCCCCTCTTTTGAGCTCAGACAAACTGGAACCTGATGTTGGTGTACCTTCCTGAAGGTCTGGCTCCCAGTCTCTGAGATTTTCTCTTTGTTTAGAGACAATAGAGCCAGACAGATGGTGCTCTCCTCTCAGAAGTGTGAATTTCAGCAACACAGAGACACTCCTGCAAGTTTCTAAGTTTTCAAAATTTCAGCCTCTTCTTTTTGTTTTACCACTCTACTTTCTCCCATTAGTACATCCCACCTGGGATTCCTAAAGTTGAAAATAGATGTATGTACTGAATAGCA
>LZPO01117385.1:31044-44811 GCA_001675575.1 Neotoma lepida
GAATGAAATAACATTTCTGAGAGAAAAATCAGTTATACTAGTAGTAAAGGTGGTGAACTGTAGTGGTAGTTGTCATCGAATTTTGTTATCCAGCCTCTATCACCAAGACTACAGATAAGTAGAAGCAGCAATTGCACAGAATGCTTTTAGTTGGAAGTAGTGGCAACAGAGCTACCACATGTACTCTTAAGGAGTTGTAGCTAATTCCCTTGTTCTTTATATAAACCAGAGTAGAGACTTCTGTTCTTTGCCATTCTAGTGTCTAGTTCTGCTTGTTTGGCAGGTAACAAGTAAAGGCTAAAGAGTCAAATCCTAACAGAAAAACTAATAGGTCTTTATATTTTATTTATACCTTGGGATATGAATTTCTGCTTCCCTAGTTCAACCCCCATAGTCACATGTCTGAGTGGTTCTTACCTGGAGTCCACTTTTCCTTCTAAATCCCATCACAGGTTCCTTAAAGATAGTTTTTCTCAGCTTTGTAATCGATCAGAGGTCTTGGGTAAGTCTTAAAGCTTATGTACTCTGTGATGGAGGCCAGAAGTTGAAAACACTACTCTAAGTAATTGTAGGATGTGTGTGAGAGAGAGAGAGGCACAAAATGCAATGGCCTGGAAGATATGGCTGAGGTTGAGGAAGGGGTTCTAGTTCTGGTCTAACATTGTCATCCACTTACTCTATGACTCTGTGACCATTGTTGGGTTATTTGTTTAAGTTAGACATCCTATTTCTGATTTATTTATTTGTTCAGAAATAGGACATGGTACTTTTAACACTATGAAAACTTGGCTATTAAATTTACTGGGGAGTATCTGAGTCTAAAGACAGGGTCAACCCAGTGTGGTGCACGCCTATATTGGTGGCTAGAGAAGGCTGATGCAAAAGGATCATGATTTAGACACCAACTTGGGATACACAGACAAATGCTTTCTCCAAAAATAAAAAGGAAACAAAATCTGTGTAAGAAAGGAGTCAGAAAGTATTTCCTTTAGACATGAAAAACTCCTGCAGCTTTTATTTGCCTAAACATCTTCCATATTTGTGGACTATTGTTGAAGATATGATTGATGACTATATGTTCTCCTAGGAGTTCTCTACTGCTCAAATCTCAGCAAGTAGCCTTAATAATTTATCAAAAGAAAGTGTTCATCTTTCATGACAAAAGAATAAAAGAATGGAGCTCTCTAACAAAGCTCATCCGTTCAGGAAAGATGAAAGTGGATTTTGACCAACACTGTTAGAAACTGGAAACAAATCTTACAAAGAGCAAACTTAGATTTGTGCTATAGTTGTCCTCACAAAGCTGAGGTGTGGCCTCAAGTGGCCTTAACAGAACAAAATGGTGCATGGAATCTTTGAGAATACCATGCTTCTCATTGGAAAAGGAGAGGTGAGCATTTAGCATTTCCTGGAGCTTGACCTCTGAGTGGGATGAAATTGAGTTGTGTTCCCTACATGCACATATGTGTGTTCATATATACACGCATACACATATAAACATGTGCAGGCACACACAGATACATCCAACACAAACTAACAAATCAAGGTGTATGTTACGGAAGTAAGAACATCACCGGTAGGATTTATTGTTTCTGGGCTTGTCATATTGTTTGGATTGTCAAAACAGCTAAGGACCAAATTCCAGATATCCCAATAACCCCATGTTTCCTTCATAGTAGAGCCAGCCAAGTACAGTGAGAGTTATGTTTCTTCCCCATCCTGGAAAGCGCTTACCCATGTAAACTACTGAAGAAAAATTAAGGAGGCTTTTGCAATACAGGAATTTCACCTAGGGTAGAAAAGACACAGTGAGGCTGAAGGTTGGCATGATATAGGAATTGGCAAATTCAAAAGCAGAGTGAATATAGCAAGAGAAGCTAGCGAGGAATATGAAGAAATTTACCATTTGAGGTGTACAAAAGCCAAAGAAAAAGCAAATGATATTATTTTTCAAAATATCACATATCATGAAATAGAGAAACGTTCAGGAGAAATCAGTTGTCTTGCCTCTTATTTATATCTCATTATCCTTTATATTTTGTCTTCTGTAGAAGTTATTGTTGATATGTGTACTGTTATTATTATTATTCTGTATCATAAATAAATAAGGATTGATTACTTAAGTTATCTAAGGTAACCCTATGATGGGGGAGAGAGTTCTTTTTAATACTCTTCTGATGACACAGGAACCTGTTATAGACTGTGAAAATCATAAAAACAATCCTATTCATAAACTCAAAAATATCTAGGAATAAAACTGTCCAAGGAGGTAAAAACTTCTACAGTGAAACTTTAAGGCAAGCAATGGAAAAAAGGAATTGAAGATGATACTACAAGATGGAAAATTCCTTGTGCCCATAGATATGAAGAATTAATGTTGTAAAAATGGCTCTAGTACCAAAAGCAAATCTATAGATTCCATGAGATCTCCATCAAAGTTCCAAGGGCAATTTTCATAGAACTAGAGAAAATAATCCTAAAACTCACATGAAAGCAAAAAAAGATTCCAGAAACCCAAAGCCAGCCTAAATGAAAAATGCAAACCTGGAAACATTGCATCTGATATCAAATTACATGATAGAGCCATAGTAACAAAACTAGGATGGTACTGATACAAAACCAGACATGTAGATCAATGGAATAGAGTAGAGGACCCAGAAACAAACCTACACAGCCACAGTCATCTAATTTTTGACACAGAAAGAGTATATATATATATATATATACATTAGAGATAAGATAGCTTATTTAGCCAAGGGTGCTGTGAAAATTGTATATCAACACGTGGAATAATGAAATCAGACCCCACCTCTCATCCTTTACAAAAACAAATTTAAAATTTGTCAAAAATAATAAAGTAAGACCTAAAACTTTGAAGTTGTTAGAGGAAAATATGGGGAAAACACATCAAGATATAGCCAAAGACAATGGATTTTTAAAAGGGACTCCAGTAGCCCAGAAAATAATTGCAAATTGACAGTCTCAAATAAGGGGTATTGGGAAATGAGGGGGTGTTGTTTTCTTCAGTCATGTAAACACTGGTAAGCTGCCCATGTTCCACTAAATAACCACCTATTTATGCTCATGCAGAAGATATCAACATAGGAGGAACTTGTTGGAAATAAGAACCATTTCAGGAGAGAGAGAGATGAGAGGTAATAAGGGAGATGAACTAACCAAATTCTCTCTCTCTCTCTCTCTCTCTCTCTCTCTCGCTCTCGCTCTCACTCTCTCGCTCTCTCTCTGTACATCTGACAAAAGATTAATATATGTATTACACAAAGAACTCAAGTATATTAAACACCCAAATGAAAACAAACCACACAAGTAATATATGAGAAATGAATTGAGCATGTAGTTCTAAAAGGAGTAAAAATTACCTATAAATACATGAAAATATATTCAACATCCTTAGCCATCAGTGAAATGTAAATTAAAATAACATTGATAGGCATCACTATATGGCTCAGTGGATAAAGAGTTTGCCAAGCAAGCATGAGAACCTGAGGTCAGACACTAGCATGAATGTAAGATGGTATATTCAGGGACACACATCTGTAATCCTAGTAGTGGAGAAGCATAAACAGAATGATTTCTGGGGATTGCTGGCCAGTCAGTCCACATGAATGGGTGAGTTTCAGGTTCAGTGAGCCACTCTGACTAAAAAAATAAAGTTGAGAGGATTGAATAAAACATCTGAGTTCAACTTCCGGCCTCCACAATATGCACCTGCACATACATGTGCATGCACAAATGTGTATACACACTATACCAATTAATGAGAGATACATATATAGGTTAACTGACATTAAAATTCCACCTCACCAAAGTGAGAATGGGCATCATAGAGGAACAAACAACAAATGCTGGCAAAGATGTCAGGAAAAATGAAATTTTGTACAGTGTTGGTTGCTAGATATGTACATTACTGAGGCCATTATAAAAAGCAGTATGTAGACATATCATAAAACCAAAACTAAACTACTGTATTCAGCTATAGTACTCCCAGGAATATACCCAAAGGATTCTAAGGCAGCATTCTGAAAAGACAACTGCACATGCAACTTTATTGGTGAACTATTCATAATAATCAAAGTATGGAGTCTGTCAAGGTATCCACTAGCAGACTGATGGCAAGGAAATGTGGCCCATACACACAATGGAGTTTTATTCCACCATAATGCAACAGAATCATTTTCAGGAGAACATATGAAATTGAAGATCATCATATTAAACAAAATAAACCAGATTCAGAAAGATAGATAATGTGTTTTCTCTCATATGTAAAATGCATATCTACATACACATGTGCATATATTTCTATATGACATGATTAGAGAAAGAACACTACTTGTTGGGGGGAAAGGTACCATGGGAGATGGGACAGGGCACAGAGAGAGGGAGTGCGACAGAGTGGGTGATTATGAGCCAAGTACATAATATGCATTGTGAAGATATCATAAAAAAACCTTTAATTTTGTATGTTGATTTAAAAATAGCAAATGCAGAGAAAATATGATTTTTAAATTAACTGACATCATACTTAATATGAAAAAGACAAGGATCCCAATCCTTATCACTTATATTTAGCATAATACTGGGCACCCTACACAAATCCTTAAAAAGAAATAAAATTAAACAACATACAAACTGGAAAGAAGAAATAAAACTATCTTTCTTCATAGATTATATGATAGTTTATTTATCTGAAAGAATAAATTAAAATTATACTTAAACCAGTAAATGATTATTGCAAGGCTGTGGGATATGAGGCTAGTATATAAAACTTAACTGCTTTCCTATATGTCATCCATTAACAATTGGAATTTGAAGTGCAAAACCAATCACTATTCTCATTAGAACAAAAAATGTTAAGGATCATATAAAGAAAACTAAACAACACTGATAAACAGAGACTTATGACTTTGATTATCTAATGGAGTTGATTATAAATTGATACATAAAGCTTCACAAAGTTTTTAAGATCATTATATCACTGTGCATTGCAAAGAATAGAAATTTAGCAGACAGGAAACAGCTTGAAAAGACTAACCTGCAAAAAACATGGTTACTTTTTATTAGAAAGGATAACTCAAAGCCTAAGAAAGAGCAAAGATGGCAGAGCCAAGAGGAAAGGACAATTATTTCTAAAGATCAGCAATTGGTCCTGGTTAAAAATATGCAAGCATGTGGCTCTTTTGTGAACTGTGGTGGAGCTGTAAAATGTATGTGCCTTTTTCGCAGCTTCTCCCAGTTTTTAGTTATTTTTCTAATTTGTTTGAGAACTTCATACATAAGCACTCCCACCCATCTCTCTCCCTCTTCAACTCTTCCCATGTCACTCTTTCCCAAACTCACAATCTGTTCTTTAATTATTTTCGTGCATACATACATATGTATGTAATATATACTCATGTATATATAACCTACTGACTCTCACACAGGTTATTCAATACCAAGTGGTCAGTCATGGACATATGTACATGTGAGTAAAGTATCTCCCTTTTGAGCTGTGGTGTCTATTGAAGGTTGTCTTCCTCTACCATTGGTCTATCAGACAGAGTGACTTCTTGCTTCAGTACACAGAACTTCAATGTCAATAAGAACTACACTCAAGAAATTAGCAGTTTCACTGACATCTGGATTTGATTCAAATGACAAGAACCTGGATCTGATTCCATAATGTAGAGAAACTTTGGGTAGGTTGTGGGCAGTGTTGGAAGAAACAAAGTATGTTGCCGATGGAAAAGTGTAAATACTGTGTGGCTAAAATTGGACTGTGGTGGTTTAAAAACCATGTCAGGAAATATTTTACATCCCTCCCAGTAATAGAAACTAAATTCTCCCTTCACAAATCTAAGTAGGCTTGAAATTGCTTTGACCAGCCAAGTAATATAAAAGTGACACTATATTCCTCCAACACAGGGTAACAGAAGGCAATGGAAATTCTGCCTTCTGCTGATGGACTATACACATTTGATACCAATGATAATATGTAAACACTCTAACATTCCCAAGACTGTTATCTTGTCAGGAAGTGCAAACCACACAAAATGGCATGTGTAGTTCTTTAGCTAACAGGATCACTTAAGCCAAATCTTTACTCTTCCTATATCTTTCAAAGCAGAAATGTGAATAAAGAAGCCTTCCAATGATTCTATAAATTCAAGACATCCCTAGTCACTGACATATTCCTAAGAGAGCTCAGCTGTTTGGTGGTGGAGATAAAGTGTCGTTTTGGGCATGTGTGCAAAGTTTTGTCATACACAAACATTGACTATAATTGAATAGATTTTATTTTAACCTCATATGTTTAGTTTGGCTTATAATGCAACCAATACAAAGAAGATTCTTCTTGTCTCAAATACATAAATATAAAATTTGTTACCAAAATAAACAGAAACTTTTAGGAAAAAGTAGATATGAAAATTCAAACAAGCACTACTCAAAGAATATCAAAATGACCAACCGACACATGAAAGGTGCTCAACCTTATTAGTCATCAGGAAAATGCAAATTAAACTATGATGAGATACTACTTCACACTCACCAAGAGAGCTAAAAATAAAATACAGAGAAATGTATGGATAGGTAAAAGATCTTAACAGCTTCAAGAACTTTAGAGAAATTATTTTTGCAATAATTCCTCTAGTTAAAAATATGCATACTTGAGTAACGTCACTCTGAGACACCCATTCAATAGATACCTAAATGGTGTGCACTAAAAAAGTGAGGGTTCATAGAAATTCTAGTTACCATAGTTATCAAGGCCAGACTGGAGCCAACCCACACATCCATCAAGAACAGACTGAATGAATTAAACTTGAGGTATAACCAGATATCATGCTGTGCATCAATTAACATGAATGATCCTTAGCTATACCCAACAACATAGAAATATCTAAGAAGATAATCTTGAGCAAGCAAAGCCCACTACAAATGATACATGTTGCACAGTTATATTTGTGTATAGTTCAAAACCAGGGAAGATTAAAAAGTAATGTTATAAGACATACTTGGAGTTTCTTATGGTACAAGAAGTAAAAATAATGAAAAAGAGCAAGCTAAAGTTCTCAGATCTTATAAATGCCATTTCTTAATCTAAGAGGTTGTTGTACTAGTATGTACCCTATAATAAGTCACTGAATAATAGACATTAAAGTTTTATAACTATATTAAGTTTCTGTAAATGAAACTGAAAAAAGGAAAAGAGCAGTGGAGATTGTGTATTGACAGATGAAGCGAGGTGCAGAAAGAATGACTTTGTAAATCCATGTCTCTACACTGAGAAGACTGTTGTGAGTGGTCTTATTGAATGAGTCCCCTCATCACATAGAAAGTTCTCCTGTGTGAGAGCTTTCCATCTGACTGGCAAGAAGAGGGGAAAGTACAAACACTGGTCGAACAAGCACTAATAAACATTAATAAAAATGAGTGTATTTAACCTTCCATCTATTTGGGAAATAAGTTTGTTTCTGCTGAAGAAAGAGCATTGAAAAAGACAGGAGATTTTCCAGCAGAGATACAATGTAATTGAATATGTCTTAAAGTAATCAGTATCTTCTGAAGAAAGAGGAGTGGCAAGAACCAGATTATCATAATGTTCCAGAGCTAGGGACAGAGCAAATGAAGGCCTGGGATTCCCAGAATGTAGGAGCTCAAGAGTCGAGCTAGAAGGTCTATTGGCATTTGGCTCATTTACAGGCATGACTCATACCTGTAGCCGGAAATTTCTCCAATCCCACCCAGCCCAGTGATCTGGACGAATCTCTCCCACCCGCGGTCCACAGATGCTTATAAAATAATCACTTGCCAGGCAGTGGTGGCACACGCCTTTAATCCCAGCACTCGGGAGGCAGAGGCAAGTGGATCTCTGTGAGTTCGAGGCCAGCCTGGGCTACCAAGTGAGTTCCAGGAAAGGCGCAAAGCTACACAGAGAAACCCTGTCTTGAAAAAAAAAATCACTCAAAGGCTTAATATTAATTACAAACTGTATGATTGTGTGATGTCTTTCTGTGTGCTGTGAATATTTGTTGCTCCAATTGGTTAATAAATAAAGCTGCATTGGCCTGTGGCAGGGCAGAATGGAGCCAGGTGGGAGATCCAAGAGGGATAGAATGAGGAGAAAGGCAGGGTCAGGAGAGACTCTCCAAGCAGCCACCAGGAGAAGCAAGATGTGAGAGAGCAGGTAAGGCCATGGCCATGTGGCAAAACATAGATTAATAGAAATGGATTAATTTCAGATGAAATAGTTAGCTAGCAAGAAGCCTTAGTCATAGGCCATACAGTTGATAATTAATATAAGCGTCTGTGTTTACTTGGGACCAAGAGGCTGTAGGACTGGGCAGCATACAGGAAAACTTTCAACTACACATGTCATGTAACATTAATTGAGGCAAGATGTGCAACAGAACTTCACACTTTCTTAATCTGTTAATCAAATAATTTGTGTCTTCTTAATATAGGAACTCTATACAGGCCCTATGAAGGAAGACACTAGTATGTCCAATACTAATTTATTACCACAAGGATCATGCTGACCTCCTTTCCCTGTTTTCTATAACTTCCTTCTCAATCAATGAAAAGTATTCTTCCCCTCCCCCAACCCCTCCCTCTCCCCATCCCTTCCCTCTCCCTCTTCCTACCTTCCCTCCCTCTACTCCTTCTCTTTTGGGGATAAGCACCATGGATTTGCTTAAGTGCTCAATTCTAGCATACCTGTATAGCAGTATTGCAAAATACAGAGAAAATAACTTTATCAGCTAAGGTACAAGCACAGTTCATTTTATCTTTCTTCTCATAGACGCCACTCATTTCCAAGTTAGCTTGACCACTGCCATTACTCCAACTCTTTTGCTAAGATTCTTTCACACAGTTATGACACAGTAAGATTCTGTCCAACACAGTATGTATTCCTTCTAGAGATGGTAAGACTACAAAAAGTTTTTTTTTAATTGCAAAATCTCAGTTTTAATTTTTCTTCTATAAAGATCTATCAGCTTGACCTTGAGACATGACTCAGCTGTTAAACTAGGCTCACAACCAAATAGATCTATGGGCTTTCACAAATGTATTACCATGCATTTACCATTAAGATATTAAACAAAATATTTTGTCTCCTATATTATAGCCATTCAACCCTCACTCCATCCTCCAAACCTCTGGCAACCATTTTTAGTTCTTTTGCCTTTTCTATATTTTCATATAATTGAAATCATACTTTGGTTTTCAATCTTTTAATAGTGGCTTCTGTCATTCAAAGTCTAGATTTAATACACATCTATGTCTCTTTATAGCTTAATAGGCAATTTTCTTTTTGTAGTTAATTAAATTCCTATATATTGATATACTACAGTTTGCTTAACTATTTATTGTTTATTGAAAAATATTATCATTTTTTCTATTTCTGATTATTATGAATAATGCTGTTATTCATATTCATATGATTGATATAAATATTTAGGAGTGTGATAATGGAGCCATATATATTAATATTTGTAAAACTATATCAACTCCTAAGAGACTTTCAAACTATCTTCAAAGCTCTATTAGTTTACATTTTTATGACTAATGAATGAAATTGCTACTTTGCTCTTTACTAGAATTAAATGTTGATAGGTCTTAGATTTTTAACTGTATTAATAATTTATTGTTATAGTTTGCAGTTTGTTAAAGACAAATGATGTTGGGCATTTTTTCATATCCTTATTTCACATCTATATAGCTTTCCTGATGTAATGGCTATTCAGATCCTTCTGATTGGATTGTATATTTTCCAAAATAGTGTTTTGGAAATTTTGGGTACAATTTCTTTATCATATATACATTTGGAAATGTTTTCTTCCAGTATGTGACTTGTAGTTTCATTCTCTCAACAGTGTATTTCTTACAGCAGAATGTTTTCATTGTAATTAACTTCAAATCATGAATCATGCTTTTGGTGTTGAATCTAAAAGTCGCCTCAAGTATCATGAACTTGAGAGGAATTCAGGAAAACATAGAAGGATGGGGGAGAGTTTAGATTGGAAATGATGTAAAGACAGTACTCATGCATGAAATTCTCAAATAATAATAAAATAAGTGTTAAAAAGAATTAAGATAGTGTCATGTTGTTTCAAGTAAAATTAACCAAAGGACCCTAATTTAAAGCGTGTGTGTGTGTGTGTGTGTGTGTGTGTGTGTGTGTGTGTGTTTATATGTTTTATGACAAAGATGTCTTTGCTTGGCAGTGGTGAATGGATGATTCATTCAACAAATCTTTGGAGTAAATGAAAAGCCATATACAAAAAGGAATTTGACCTTTATGTCAAAACCTACACAAAAATCAATTCCAATATGGGTCATAAATCTAAGTGAGAAAAACAAATGAATAAAAATTCTAGGAGATAATAAACATGAATATTTTTGTGGCTGTAGAATTGGTAGAGGCTAAACAAAACAAACACTAACATACTAATAATAAATGAAAATATTGATAGATAATACTGCATTAAAAATGATAGTTTTGGTTATTTATTTTTAAAGTAATGAAAAGACAAGTCACATTGTGATAGCAGGTGCTTATAATGCCTCAAATAAACCAGAGATCCCATCCATAATGTATAAATAACTCCTACAAATCAATAATAAAATGAGAGCATGATATAAAAATGTGCAAGAGAATGCAGAAGATACTTCATTAAAAAGATTCATAAATAGCCAATAAGCATATAAAATAGCAAGAGTCATATTTTTAAGCATAGGAATATAAATGATACCAATAGAAGTTTTTATAACATAATGAGAATTGCTGATAAAATTAAAATAATTGCCTGAATCAATTGCTGTTAAGAATATGAAGTATTAGGTTACTCAATATTTACATAACACTGGTGGGAGTGTAATCTCCATTGTCATCTGGGAAAACAATATTATTAATTGTATTTGAATAAATGATCATAATATATGCCAGAAATTGCCATGGGATATTCACATGAATGTTTATGATACAATTATCCAAAATAGCCTTGTCTTGTTCTGCTTTGTGCTATTAAATATCACATCTCTCCCCAAAAGGCTCAAAGAGTATCACCAAATAGGAAGCAAAAATATTCTAAGATTTAGAAGTAGTGGATGTCTGCAGGAAGACATTGTTTGTTAGATATTACAGGGCTGGTTGCACGCATGTGCATTGTCTGCATACATGAGATCTGCACATGATCAAGCTAGCTCAAATCCCAGAATGGGTGACTGAGGGGCTCATGAAAATCAACTTAGCTGAAGAGCTATTGGGAATTAATTACTGCTGGAGGAGCAAGAATTAGTTTTCAAGATTAAGAGAGGCTAGTCATGATCCAGTAGATCACCCCTACAGCCAAGCATACTTGATGGTAAAATCCTATTGCTAAAGATGCCACATACTTGAGACATAGGACATGGAGAAATCAAGGTGATTTTGGTGTGGAATCTTCATCACTACTGGCTAACTTTCATAGTAGTATCAGTTTATATTTATGCTGTCAAATAAGCAAAGTATTCAACAGTTTACTTAGCTATGAACCCTACAAACAATAAAAATGACTGGCCTGGCAAGATAAACCCACTAGTTAAATACTGTCAGAAGTGTTATTGGGAGTAACCAATCCCTTTATGATTGGATTTAAAGCCCACTACACTGGATGGAACTCATGCCTGATATATTAACTGGACCAAAAACCTGTGACTAGCTAAATAGGTCACAGAGGAGAGCCTAATACTAGTACTAATACAGCCTGATACTAATGCTAGTATTCTATGATGAAACACCATAGCCAATGCAACTTATAGAAGGAAAGGCGTATTTTGAGCTTATGGTTCCAGAGAGATAACAAAAAAGTTCATGAGAGAAAAGTTTGGAGCAAGCACCAGGCATGATGGCAGGAACAACTGAGAGCTCATCTCAAATCATAAACAGGAAACAGAGAGAGTGAACTTAAAATGATGAGAGTCTTTAAACTTTCAAAGCCTACCCCTAGTGACACACTTCCTTGAACAAGATCACATCCCCTATCTTAGCTACACTTCTATTTCTGTGAAGAAACACCATGACCAAGACAACTCTTATAAAAGAAAGCATTTAATTGGGGGGGAGTTGCTTACAGTTTCAGAGGGTTAGTCCATGATCATCACCGTGGCAAGCAGACAGGCATGGTGCTGGAGCAGTAACTGAGAGCTCTACATCTTGATCCACAGACAGCATGCAAATGAGGAGGAGGAGAGAGAGTGAGAGTGAGAGCAAGCAAGAGAGAGAAAGAGAGGAGAGAGAGAGAGCAAGCAAGAGAGAGAAAGAGAGGAGAGAGAGAGGGAGCTGTCTCTTATACACATCTAGATGTGTATAAGAGACAGGTAATAGACTTCCTTCAAAGCCATACCTCCTAATTTTTATCAAACAGTTCCATCATCTGGGACCAACTATTCAAACATATGAGCCTATAGGGGCCATTCTGATTCAAACCACTCTTATGCCTCCTCAAACAGTGCCAATAACTGTGGACCAAGTAATCAAATACTAGAGCCTATGGGGGGGGCATTTTTACTCATATCACAACATATATATGTTATATTACAATTTGTAGATGCTGATAATTTAGCTAAAGGCCTCTGACAAACATTTAAATAAAATTAATACCAATTGTACAAAATATCTTCAGCAAAATAGAATAAGAAGGAAAATTTCCCCCATTTCTTAAGATAGCTTCATTTAAAACAAATCAGTTAATACAGTACAAAAAAAATAAAAACTACAGCAATATGTTTTGTGACTATATATTAAAATAGTGTCTAAAATATTAGCAAATTCAAGCCACAAACATAAAAAGGTTAATATCAAATGATGAAAAATTTTACAGGACGAATGCAATGCCTATAATTAGTATAAATTACCATAATAAAATTATATAATCTTATGATAATATCAATTGAAGGTGAAAAAAGAACACTTAACATTAAAAGTATTTTGTTTGTGAGGAAAAACTCTCAGAAAACGAGAAAGATAGGAGTTTAACCTGATGAAGAACATTTACAAAACAAAATACTGTCAAACTTTATTGTGAAAGATTGAATGCCTTCTGCCAAAGGCTAAGACATAGGATGCCCACTCTCACAATTCTAGCTTTTTGGTTCTAAAATGTCATATTAAAGATTTCTTTGTTTCAAGTCATTAAAATGTTATCCTATATTTTAAAATTAAATTTATTTCATTTATCATTTATTTATATCATCTATTTGTATAAAGTATGAGGTTTAGGTAATGGTTTTAGTTTAAGTATTGTGGTGTTGTGCAATATTAGTTTAAGATGTCTTAAATTCATTTATGCTGAATATTTGTTTAATGATGCAAAGATGTGTTGCATTCTTTTATATTGCATTTGTTTAACTCTGTGAAGCTGTGTTACTTTGCCTCTCTAAAACACCTGATGGTCTAATAAAGAGCTGAATGTCCAATAGCTAGGCAGGAGAGAGAAATAGGTGGGCTGGCAGGCAGAGAGAATAGAGAGAAGAATGAGAAGAATGGGAGGATTGAGAAAAGGAGGAGAGGAGGACACCAGGGACCAGCCACACAGCTACACAGCCAGCCACAGAGTAAGAAGTAAAGAAATATATATAGACTAAAGAAAGGTAAAAAGCCCAGAGGCAAAATATAGTTAAAGAGAAGTGGGATAATTTAAGTTAGAAAATCTTGGTTAGAAACAAGAAAAGCTAAGGAATTCATTCGTAAGTAATAATAAGTCTCCATGTATTTATTTGGGA
>LZPO01117386.1:0-10105 GCA_001675575.1 Neotoma lepida
GAGAACCAAATGGATTAAGGGCGTGTGCTAACTTGCATGGCTATTGTTTTTCTATTAGTGGCTGGCAGCCCCGTTTTTCCTCTGACCCTCAGATAAATTTTATTAGGGAAGACAAATAAAATATCACCACAGGTGGGTATTTCAATCCTTAGTTTCTGTTGTTCTCTNTGGTTCTTTGGAGAGTATAGTGGCTCTGTGCTGCATTGTTAGAAATTCTTACNGGGATCCTGATATGTTGTCTAATATTATTTAAACTAGACAAAGATGTGTTCTATTTGTTTATGCTNCAGAATATTACTTTAACTGTGTGTAAGGGTATATTACTTTTGTTTTTGCTGCATTTGTTTAATTATGAAAAGATGTGGTGCATTTATTTCACCTTGTCTGCCTAAGACACCTGATTGGTCTGATATAAGGAGCTGAACTGCCAATAGCTTAGACAGAGAAGAGATAGGTGGGGCTGCCAGGCGAGAGAAAAAAATAGGAGAAACCTGGGCTCGAGAAGCGAAAGAGGAATGAAAGAAGAGAACAAGGAAAACGTGGGATAAACACAAGGCAAGAAGCCAGGCAGATGCCAGCCAAGCTGACATAGAGAAGCAGCAAAAGCAAGACATACAGAAGAAAGGTAATAAACCCTGAGGCAAAATGTAGAAGAGAACCAGGATAATTTAAGTTAGAAATGTTGACTAGAAATAAGCTAAACTAAAGCCAGGCATTTGTAACGAANAATAAGTCTCCATGTCATAATTTGGGAGCTGGTTGGTNCCCAAAAGAAAAAACCTGGTAGAATGATATATGTGCCTACCGGGGATTCCAGGTAAATTGTATTTCTAGGTATTGGGAGCAGACATTTAGGAATGGATGGGCTGGGATGGGGTAGGCAGAGGGGGTCCATACGAGGGAGAACTTGAGTGTTCCATCAGAATCTGCTTAGCCTCCTGGTAAAGGAGGCAGTAAGTGAGGCAAGGCCACAGTAGGCAGTCTGCTACACAGCTTGGGAATCACTGGGGAGCTGGATATGGAGAGGAGGAGGGAGAGTGAGGATCTGAAGCTCTCCTACCTGCTTCCCTGGCCTACTTACTTCTCTGGCAAGCTTGGCTAGTGAGTTCTCAGAGAATGTCTGCTGGGGTTTGGGGCTGGGGTAACAGAGTGAGGGGGGAGGAAGGTTGGAGGAGAATGTCGATGTGATCTGCTGGGAGATGGGGGCAAAAAGGAGGGGAAGGCCACAGCAGGTGGTCTGCTACAGAGGTAGGGATGAGACTAGGGGGTTGTATTTGGAGGAGATGAGAGAGCGGTTAAGATCCACAGTTAGCCTCCCTGCCTCCCTGGCTGGAGAGGATTGCAGGTTCCCAGGGACTCCCTGCTGGAGTTGGGGGCTGGGATCAAATGATGGGTGTGGGGAAGAGGGGTTGGAGGGGAAGATCTACGTCATCCGCTGGAGATGGGGTAGGGGTTACATGCAATTTTGAGGTGCTTGATATGAGTGCTGGGAACCAACGTGTGTCCTCTGTAAGAGCAGTATATGAGCTTAACCTCTGGACCATCTCTCCAGTGGTTTTCACAAGGCTAATGTGTATCTGTGAAATCAGCAATATCTCTACCATACCCAGTCACTCTGCTGCTCTGCTTGAGGCCTGCTACTTCTAAGGAGGTCAGCCTCCTGCAGCCCCACAAAGTCACCCACACAATCCTTAGATACTGACAATTGTCTCATCCTGTCCCATAGTCTATGTAGCCCTGACACTGAGGGATACCTCACACGTTGCCCACCATTCTGTATGGCCCTAAGATACCAATGGATACCCCCCACAGTGTGCACCATTCTGTGTAACCCTCAGATAATGATGGACACCCCACATCCTGCCCACTATTCTATATTAAACCAAATTATACCCATCCAGGTAGCCTCAATCCTCACAGCACATCTGAACACATCCTTTAGAGTCTGTGTGAGTATAAAGTCACTTTCCCATGCGCCAATAATTCAGGTTATTGATTGGAAAGATGTGTGGTGTGAGTAGTGAAGAGTATTCGTCACCATGAGCAACGCCATCCCGTGAATGGACCTTCCTTGCTGTAACTGGGCATTGGTCTCTAACTGGAGAACATACNAAATAAGGTGTCCTTGTATTGTCTGGGGCATCTGCTGCTGGATACATATTAGANCCTGGACCTCTCTCAGGCTGGAGGGGAAAGGAAGCCAAGGTTCAAGTTTGGACTTTGATGCTTCCAAACTGAGTGTCAACATTTGCTCAGCTTCTGTCATCTCAACTCAATGCCCCAAATACCCTATCAGCTTAAACTAAGTATTTTAGTCACTTACATTAAAGGAAAATAAGTCTTACCACACAAAAATTAGATTAGATGAGGTAATGCCAGCCAATTCTTTGTATTAACAAGGTAATTAATAAAATTTGTAACTCTGAATGCTAGCATGAAATAGATATGGTGGCAATAAGTGCACAAAACCTTTAAGATATAATGCTAAATATCACTGATCAATAATGTTTAACATAAAAATGCAAATAACTTCAAGCTCCCATCTCACCTCAATCAGAGTAACTATTGTCAAGAATAAGTAAATGTGGCTAGGGAGATGGCTGACTGGACAAAGTGATTGCTGAAAAATGTGAGGATTGTAACTTGTCTCTCCAGACCCATGTACAAGCCAGCCAGGCAGGAGGCTGCCTGCAATCCTAGGACTAGGGAAGCAGAGGCAGGAATCTCTGGAACAAACTCGCTACCCAGACTAACTGAATATGTAAGCTCAGNGTTCACAGACTCTGCCTCAATACATAAAGTAGAGAGAGACCGAGGAAGACGTTTATCAATCAGTCCACCGCATGCACAACGCAAGTGTTACAGCTTTGGAGGGAAAGATACCCTGACTATCAGAAGTCAGGTTATACCTGCAAGTGTTATGGCTCTAGGGGGAAGGGTATCCTGACTTGTTGGGAAGTCAGGCTATATCTGAAGCTGGGTTCCAGTGGGGGATGGTCTCCCCACAGGATGTGGCTATCCTGCTCCTCTCCCAGAGTGAGTCTCTGAAGATGAGCTCGGCTCCACTCCGCTAAGGCAGTTTCCCAGCAAGAGTATCCATTGCTTCTCTACTCCACTCCACTAGGGAGTTCTTCTCACCTCTGGCCCAAGTTGTTACCTTCTTCTGCTTCACTCTGCAAAGCCGGGAAACCNCAGCAGAAATGTAGCAATCTGCTCTCGCTCCTGAAAAAAATTGTTACTTCCGCTCCGCTCCCCTAAGGAAATTTCCCAGCAGAGGTTTCCATTGCTCCACTCTGTAAAGAGAATTTCCCAGCAGAGATTCTGCTCCACTTCAGTGGAAAAAGATTTATTTGGGAAGNAGGAATCCAGGAGAGTGGCTGCCTCTGCCAGGGTGGAGATGGACAGCTGCCAACTGAGCAGACACAGGGCTTATAGAGGGGTGGAGTTTTTCCAGGGAGAAGATTTTCAGGGAGGGAATTCGTCGGATTTTAATCTCCTAGAGCTTGGACGAACTAAGATTGGTTAGATTTTGTGCTCAGGGATTGGTTGGTTTTCTGCTCAGGGATTGGTTGTTTTCATGCTCAGTTGCTCAGGGGCAGATGTGGCTCTGGTTTCAGGGTCAAAGTGTGTTTCTTTCCCTGGCCTTTTTTAGACTTTGAGCTCTAGTTTCGAGGCCAGGGTGTGTTTCTTTCCCTGGCTCTGGTTTCAGGGTCAGGGTGTGTTTCTTTGGTTCTGGTTTCAGGGCTAAAGTGTGTTTCTTTCACTGGCTCTGGTTTCAGGGTCAGGGTGGGTTTCTCTGGCTGGCCCTTTCACCCTACACACACATACACATTTGCCCACAAACAGGCGAATGTATATATGTATACACACACCCCACACAAACTAAATAAATAAATGCCAAATGCTAGAAGGGTATGAGAAAAATGAGCCCTTACACATTGTTGGTGGAAATCAGTATGGTACTTCCTCAAGAAACTAACAATAGACTGGGCACCTGATCCAGCTATCCCACTCATGGGCATTTACACAAAGGAAATGAAGTCAGAATACAGAAGAGAGACGTGCACACCCGTGAACNACTGCATGGTTCACAGGAGCCAAGGTATGGAATCCACTTAAGTGCCCATCAACAGCTGAATGGGGAAAGAAATGATAGCATACAGTCACAATTGCATTTCGTTCAGCCATAAAGAATGGAATTGTGTTATTTGCAAGAAAATGGTTGGAAACAGGGGACATCATTTTTCTAGGCTAAACACAGACAAATACCTTGTGTGTTCTCCCATAGTGAAACCAAAAACAAAATAGAAGAGGGGCTGCTAGGGAAGGGGTAAGGACCCAAGAGATAGGAAAAAGAAAGAGGCTGAGAGAGAGGAGAGGGAGGGTACCCACAACCAATCATTATGTATGTGTGTATAGAAATGTCACAGTGAAACCCACTAATTTGTAGAACTAATAGACACTAAGTATAATTTTAAAAGAAAAGAAAGGCATGGTTGTATGTAACATAATGTAAGAGCTTTCATTCTATTATAGTATAAACAGTACAGAAGCCCACAAAAGGATGTCAACATCCACCTGTGGTCTGCCTGGTACCGCAGCTGCTTGGTCCCAAGAAAACACACAGAGGCTTATATTAATTACAAACTGTATGGTCTATGGCTCAGGCTTCTTGCTAGCTAGCNCTTTCATCTAAATTAACCCATTTCTATTAATCTGTATGTTACCACATGGCCATGGCATTACTNGTCTGCTGGCATCTTATTGCTCCTTGGGCAGCAGGCTGGCTCCACCCTTCTTCATCTCTGTCTTCTGTTCGAATGTACCGCCTAACCTTATTCTGCCTCACCATTGGCTTTATTTATCAACCAATGAGAGCAACACATATTCACAGCATACAGAAAGACATCCCACAGCATCCACCCTGCCTTGTCCCTCCATCCCAGTCATCAGCCAAAAAGACCATCTTTAAAGCATGGCTTTGGAGCCTTGTAAACTTTTCCTCTATTCAAGGGTAATTGTCCATTTCTAGTTTTGTATATAGTTTTAGAAAAGATGGGNGAAAGTAAATTTTTCAAAGGCTTTAAAGAAATAAAAAGTATTCCCAGCTTTGGCTAGACTATGCCTCAAGCAGAAGGGAAAAGGCACTCATTACTTTTCACTCATTCATGTGTGTTAAGAGTGAAACCAGAGCCGGGCNGTGGTGGCGCACGCCTTTAATCCCAGCACTCGGGAGGCAGAGGCAGGCGGATATCTGTGAGTTCGAGGCCAGCCTGGGCTACCGAGTGAGTTCCAGGAAAAAGGCACAAAAGCTACACAGAGAAACCCTGTCTCGAAAAAGCCAAAAAAAAATAAAAAGAGTGAAACCAGATACAGTACTCGGGAGAGCAGGCCCTGCATCTTGGAGAGTAGAGCTGACCCTGCTGATGGGGACACAGGTGAGCCGGCCCTCCCCNTTGCTGCTTACTGCATAGGGTGAGCTNGCCAGGGANGTGATAGAGAGCTCACCNTGGTTGTGAAGATGAGGTACAGCTAATGGGCTGACCAACCCAGCAACCACCTAGCCCCAGAACCACCCAGACCCAGNACGAGGGCTATGAGTTAGCCCACCCCAACATCCACCCATTTATGATCTGCTGGAGCATGTGAAAGGACCAGCCCTGAAGACCCACAGTTGCAGGATCTCCATGACGCAAGACAACAACAAGATATCCAAAAGGAGCCCCAGTGAGAGCCCAGTATCTATGGTGTAGCAAAAATCAGAGGCCTCAAACCACACCAATGACTCATTACATTGAACACACGCAAGTAATGATATACTNTGTGACTCACTGTGTCACACTACAGCTTCCACAATGTGATTTTTCTTTTTTTTCTCTCTCTATCCTTCTAGATTTATTTTGTTTTATCCTGGGAAGGAGGTTGCAAGGGTAGAGGGAGGATGGGAAGGGATAGGGAGATGAGTGGGATCCAGATGCATGATATTAAATCCCCAAAGAATCGATTATTAAAAGTTAAATTGTAAAAAAGAGTGAAGGGTAAAGTAATCCCACTTGGTGATGTTGGACATAAGCTTCTATGTCCAGGATTATTCATAATGATCTCAGCCGATCTCAGAAGCTAAGCAGTGTCAGGCCTGGTTAGTACTTGGATGGGAGATATGGCAGGAATTGAGAAGTTGCCCATGAAAATGTGGATGTTGATGAAAGACGAGGTAACAAATTAAAAGTTCACCTGTACTTGGTAAGAAATGCTATAGGGCAGAACGGGGCAGCTCAACTCTACTTAGCCAGACTCCAGCTTTAAATAAAAACGAGTCTAGATACAACACAACAGGTGAGAACATTAATTTGGTGGTTTGGAGGNGCTTCGTTCTTTAGCTAGGGTCTCACTCTACAGCCCACGCTGACCTTAAACTCCTAACAATCCTCTTATCTCAGCTGGCCACNTACTGAGATTACAGGTGTAAGCCATCACACACTCAGGTGTAATTTTTTATCCTGTTTTTTATAAATTCTAGAAAAGATTTATAAATCTTAGTTATACGGTAAGGTCCCTATTAGCAACACAGTAGTATTTCTCGCTTCCACATATTTGACGATACGTGGCTGTCATCAGGGTGTGCATGGCACTTCTTCAACTGTAGCCACATGTCACATATTATACATAATAGATCTGCAGAACTTGATTTTTATCAATGTTTCTTTCCATGTTAATAGTTCCTAAAAAATTGTGGACATGTTTGAAAAGATCTACTCAAAACACTAATTTTTTTCCTCTGTTTTTGAGACATAGCTCAAACTCAATATGTAGTTCACAATAGCCTTGAACTCACGTCCCTCGTACCTCAATTTCCCAAGTGCTGAAATTACAGGCATGTACTATCATGTCTAGCTTAATAAAAATAATTCATTAACACTACTCCATGAGCACAAATATGTGCTGGTTGATATGCTTATAAATTTTAGGAATACATACAGTCACAAAAATATTATAGATAGATGAATATCAGATAGAGACTATCTCTAGACTGGTAAGTTTTTAATAAATACAATTTTATTTACTTATTTTAGAGACTGATTTATTATTTATATGTGTGTATATGTGGCAGCAAGAGTTTATATGTACGATGAGAGAACAAATGCCCATAGAAGCCAGAATAAAAACTCAGATCCCCTGAACCTGGAGTTACAGGCAGTCATGAGCCTCCATGTGGGTCCTGAAAATCAAATGTGAGTCCTCTATAAGAACAGTAAATATTATTAATGTTGAGCCATTTCTCTACCCCCCAATAATTTTATTTTAAATTGATAAGCTTATCCAATTAAATTATCTGAAAGCACTTGGAAATATCATATTTATCTGTAGATGGAAGTGCATGCAAAATACTGAGGGATGAGGGAAACTTGTCTCAGTTTTAGAATAGTAAATTCCAGAAAATTAAGTGCTATAATTTGAATGTGTTCCCTTCAAAACTCACTTTGAAATTTGATTGCTGTGTAACAGAATTAAGTGGTGAATCAAGAAGTAATGAGCCCATGAGAGTTCCACACACTACGAAAAGGTGAGCCTGGTCCCTCTTATTCCCTCTCATCTTCTCTTGACCCTTGCACCTNATACTCTCCATCTAATAAGGCACTTTGATACCAGCNGGTACTTCCAGCCTCCAAAACTGTGACCAATGAGTGTTCATTCCTTATAAATTACCCAGGCCATAGTATCTGTTACAGCAGCAAAAACCAGACTAAAAAAAAAGAAAAACAAAAGAGTCCATACCTCTGCTAGAGTTAGAAGGTATTTGACTGGCCACATGCAATTTCACTCTTCTCAGAAGAAAGCTTTTATTGCTGACAAAAGAATGCTTGCTCTCAACTTGTCTCTATTTACATGGCTGTGGTTCCTGGAATTGCAACCATAGCTTCCAAATCTGCAAGATGTTTGAATATAATAATGATTATGATCTTAATCATGAGATCTCCAGGTAATAACGGGTGTGGGTCAGTTGAGGAACTCAATAAAAGTCCCTTCACACTTAACCCAACTCTTTTTCATTGAATCTAATTCTTTCCATCTATCTGAAATGCTCCATGAACAAATCTAAATTAAGATGGAGAGAAAGAACTATTTCTGAGAACTCAACTTGAATGCCCGTGCTTTGACATAATTTGACATGTGGAGCCCTGCTAAGTGTAAAAATGTAAACAAGAGTGATAAAAGTAGGCTGTGGGAGGGGGAGAAAAGCCTTTCAAGTTGACCTCTGCAAGGAAATGAAAACTATTTCAGGCCAGAGGCAGAGAGATGATTCAAGATGAAAAAAGAAAAATGTGAGGAAAATCCAATTCTCTCTGCCAGAATGGACCCACTTTGAATGCAATCATGTTGACTTTGCTGAAGGTCTGTCATTTCAGGGAGCTCCACAACACTAGTTGTAGCCGTATTAATTTTGCCAGAAAAATACATATTAAAAGTAAAAAATTACCAAGACAGAGGCAACCCATGCTCATTACAGCTATTTAACCCTCCAAAGATAATAACTAAACACTAGTGAAGTCTAGACACTGCCCTTTTTTGGAAACTTGTGTGGTCACTTTAATTAAAAGTTCATGACAAGCAGTTAAGAACTTGAAGCCGTGTGAGGGCTGACCAATTCTCCTGCCATCTGGGTCCAGAGCCAACACTTTGAGTTGGTCTACCCCAACATCTACTCCATCTACATGCTGCTGGAGCTTGCGGAGGAGCTGCTCCTGCAGAATCAGATGTCATCACTGAATGGGGCTGGTCCTGGGCCCACTGGCCAGCCTGTACCTTGGAGCTGCTGCAGCTGAAACCAAAGCTGCTTGCCCTGCTGGGAGATGATGGGGGATGGGGATGGGGAGGAGATGGGGGATGGGGATGGGAATGGAGAGGGAGTAGGAGGTGGATGATAGAGCTCAGTAAACCTCAGTGAGCNCAGTATGGGGGGCAGGGGGTGCAGCAGCCTGGAACTCCTAGGGAACCTGTTTCCAGACGCCCTGCCTAGCCACAGGATTGACCCAGCTGGTGCATCAGAAACCAGAGACTTTGAACCAGACCAGTGGTTCATTGCAGTGAATATATGCATGTAAATATTGGACAAAAGGATGCACTGTGTGACACTTATAGTTTCCAATGCCACTATGAAAATGAATATGTGGTAGAGAGCTGGGAAAGACGGAAGAGAGGAGAGATGCGTTCGAGGTGGAGAGAGGCNGAACTAGAGACTCAAAGATGACAGGTGTGAGAGAAAGCTGCCATGTTACCACCAAGGGCCATGCAGATAGATGTCCATGGTCTGTGCTGCCACCTGACGCCATGTTGATGTCTGTGAGCCATGCTGCCTATGAGGGCCATAACTGGGTCTGTGGTCCTACTGCGGCCAGACTGTTGATATCCGTGACCCATGTTACCACCGAAGGTCATGTGGATGTCTGTGGTCTATGCTGTCACCTAAAGTCATGTTGATTCCTGTAGGCCGTGCTACCACCAAGGGCCATGTGTGGGTCCATGGTCCCACTGTGGTTGGGGGCTGTATGGATGTCTGTGGCCTGTACTGCCACAGGAGACCATGCTGAGATCTGTGGTATGTGCTGATGCTAGAGGCCCTGTGGATGTCTGTGGTCTGGGCTGTCACCAGAAACCGTGTGTAAGTCCATGATCCGTGCTCCCACTGACTGTAACGGGCAAGGAAGCTACTCTTGCAGTGGCATTGATGACTGCAGACTCACAGTTGAGAAAGAGGGACATAGAAGGCTTTGGTGAAAAACCCTACGCCCACCCCCTCCAAAAGAGTCACAGCCTAGGCAGGAAACCATCGAAGAGAACTCTTAAAAATTGTGACAAGGATGCTGAAGTGTACCTCTCCATAACTGAGGGTTTCTGGCNGGATGTAGGTGGGGAAATACTCAATTTTCTTTAAGGATCTGGCTACTGGGAGTTTGACCATGCTCCCCAGTGACTTGTCTTTCTTCCTTCCTTTTTTTCTTTCTTCCTTCCTTCCTTTTTTTCTTCCTTCCTTCCTTTTTTCTTCCTTTTTTTCTTTCTTTCTGTCTTTCTTTCTTTCTTCTTTCCTTCCTTCCTTCCTTTCTTC
>LZPO01117386.1:10646-34827 GCA_001675575.1 Neotoma lepida
ATCACAAGCTGTGTAATACTGAACCCATCCAGTTCAGCTCTCAGCTTCAGCTTTGATAAAGAGAGATTATAGAGGCAGGTAATGGCTTTTTTTTTTAACTGAATTGCTTAAATCCTGCCTTTATTTAAAACAGAGCAATGAATGTTTTGTGTTTTAAACCCCTAAGGCATATTTTAAAACTCACATATTTCTCCTCATGCTCTTATTTTTTTCTTGCCATTATACCTAACATGTTTCTTTGTTCNGATGTTAAATAAATGTCTTCCTGGAAGCTTTGAAGCATTAGATTCCATCAGGACCACACCCCATGCGAGTATCTTAAACTCTCCACTAGAAATGTGAAACATCAAACAGTGATCATAGATATGGAAAGAGTAGGCTGGGAAATCATCTTCCTTGTTTTATTAAACCCAGAAGGCTGTATGTAACACTGCCTCTGACAAGCCATCAATTTTCATAGTGGAGGCCCAATTTGTCTCAAGTTCTACATTACTTTCTCAAACCAGAGTCCTTTCTGTGGATTGAAACCTTCTTTAATATAGACACCTTTTTTTGGGGGGGGGTGAGGGTTGTTGAAGAAATAAAGCATGCCAAACCTCCAGCAAAGTCTGTGGCTTTTAGGCTCTGTCTTTGGGGCAAAGAGAATTGTATATGTGTCTTAAAGTTCAGAGTGAAAAGACAATAATTAAGGTGGTGAAATTCATAGACAACTGATGTTAAGGACCACTAAAGGGTTAGCACTTTGCAAAAAATAAAAATGTTATAATTGGGATTATGAGAAGAAGAAGGGGAGAAAGGAAAGCAGGGAGAAAAGTAGGGAGCGATGGGATGAAACAAAAAGGAAGCAAGAAAGAGGGGTAAAGAGAGGAAGAGAAGGCATTAGGATGCTTGTCCGTGCCAATAAAGAGATAACTGTGCCCTCTGTCATTGTAACAGCCAAATTTTCCTGAGTGTTCCACTGAAATATAGTCAGTTATTTAAGTATTTCATCTGAGCAAAGCACTAAAACTCAAAGAAGGAATTGGATATGGAGTTGGAAGACTAAGAAAGAGCAGATTCCTAGAGGAGAAAGTGGAAGCTGCCTTGAAGAGCGTTTAGAAGACAGACGAGCTTTCCTAGAGAGAACACTGGGAATCCTACCAAGAAACCATCAAAGGGACAGAACNGATGTCCAGCCATGCCCGGGAGCCTGACCAAAGACCAAGATGTCTTACTGCATCTTCGCCACCATTCATCCTGCCCCAACTTAACATTATGTTCTTTGGAAAGCCGCCACCTTGGACACTGGACATTTCTCTCATTCCCCAGATCTAAGATAAGTCTGCACTGGGTGTCTNCCTCCCAGTGGCTGCTTCAGCTCATGGTGCTTCTGAATCCCAGATTTGAAGATGGGAGTGAGGGCGTGTTGTCCCGTCACTACGGCTTCCTGCCTTCCATTCCCCCCTTCACTCTTGGTTCTCTTGAGTCTCCTCCCTGTTCACCATCCTCTGCCACATGTCTTTGTCATCATTTACTGAATTAAATAAATAAATAAATTAAGTTAAATAAACTTCGTAAATTGTCTGCACCTAAGTCACTCCTTATGCTGGTAGGTTTTTTGTCAACATAATACAAGCTAGAATCAACTGGGGAGAAGGAACCTAAGTTGAGGGATTGTCTCCATCAGATCCACTGCAGAGATGTCTGTGGGATGTTTTCTTGATTAATGATTGAAATGGGAGGGCCTGGCCCACTGTGGGCAGTGCCACCCATGGGTTATATAAGAAAGCAGGAAGAGCGCGTCTGGAAGCGTGATCGCCCATGGTCTCTGCTTCAGTTCCTGACTCTAGGTTCCTGCCTTGAGTTCCTGCCCTGGCTTCACTTGATGGTGGACTGTAACCTGTAAGCTGAAAACTCTNTTTTTAGCACATTGATCTTGGCCAGAGTTCTATCACACCAATAAAAAAGCTAACTAAAATATTCCTATACATAATTCAGTTTTAAGACTTTCACCTTTCATTCCATTGTACTACATGGCAAAAACATCTGAGTGGATGACTTATCCAGTGACTTGGATTCTAAATTTGTGAACACTTTAAATTAATGGTTTTCTTCACTCTATATTGAACTGCTGGTCTATCACCAAGACNGCATAAGTCTCACTATAAGACCTAGAACCTAACATAAAGTCCTTAACTTCCTCTGTCTTGATTTCCTGTCCTTCCTCTCAATCAACTGCTTTCTCAATTCCTTAATTCTATCAGAACATCATTTTATCCTACAGTCTGTATTGTTCTGTGTGTGTATATGTGTGGTGTGTGTGTGGTGTGTGTATGTGTGTGTATATATATATATATATATATATAGTGTGTGTGTGTGGTGTGTATGTGTGGTGGTGTTTGTGTGTGTGTCTAGTGTGTATGTGTATGTATATATATATATACATATATATGGTGTGTGTGTATATGTTATATGTGCCTGTGTGGTTTGTGTATGTGGTGTATGTGTGTGTGTATGTTTGTGGTGTGTATCTGTGGTGGGGGGGTGGGAGTGGTGTAGAGGGGTATGGGAGGGTGTGTGTATGAGTGTGTATAAGTGTTTGGGTGTATGTGTGGTGTGTATGTATGTGTGTGGTGTAGGGTAGAGTGTGTGTGTGTGTGTGGTGTAGGGGTGGTGTAGGGGAAGTAGATGTGAGTGTGTGATATGTGTGTGGTATTTGTCGGGGAGTGTCAGTGTGTATGTATGAGTGTGTGAATGGTGTATGTATGTATGTGTGTGTGTGAGTATGATGTGTATGTGAGTATATGTGTGTGTGGTATATGTGAGTATGTGTGTGCAGTGTGTGTGTGTGTGTGTGCATGTTTGTGTGTGGTGTACACGTGTTTATGTGAGTATGTATGTGCGATATGTGTACATGCATGTGTGTAGAGGCTAGAGGCTAATGTCAGGTGTTTTCCCAATAACTCTCTACCTTATTTATTTTTAATTCATTTTATTTTTTGAGAATTTAACACATGAGTGTATAATACATTTTGATCATATCTACCCTTTACCCCCTCATCTCTTCTTGAGTTCTCCCTCACCAAAACCCCACTCTCAAATTCACATCCTCTTTTTCTATTATTTTAATAGAAGTAGGTAACCTACTGAGTAGGTGTAGAACTACCCACTGTAGCATAGGTGACATACCAGTTGCAATGTCACTGAAGAAAACTCTCCCTTCCTGAGTAGCTATTGCCTGCTTGTAGCTCAAGATCTCTCATGACCTGGAGCTCACCAATTCAGTTCTCCTGCCTGGCCAGAAAGCCCCAGAGATCCTCTCATCTCCACCTCCTCAGTGCTAACATTATAAGTATGTGTAACACTAATCTTAAAAGGTCTTATTAATAAAAAAAAAACCTGGAGCCAGATATTGGGGTGAAAACTAAGAGATCAGAGGAATAGGAAAAGCCACAGCTAACCTCACCTTACCAACTCCTCAGCCTCCAGAGAGAGCTACTTCCCGTATACTCATGCCTATATACCTTTCTGTGCCCTGCCATCTTACTTCCTCTCTCCACCCAGCTATATGACTTCCTCTTTCCACCCAGCTCTATCACTTCCTGTCTGTCTGTACAGATCTCCAGACCTCTATGGTTAACTAGCACTGGGATTAAAGGCCTGTGCCACCACGCCTGGCTCTGTTCCCAGTGTGGCCTTGAACTCACAGAGGTCTGGATGAATCTCTGCCTCCCGAATGCTAGGATTAAATGTGTGTGCTACCACTGCCTGACCTCTATGTTTAATATAGTAGCTGGCTTTTTCCTCTAATCCCCAGGTAAGCTCTATTGGGGTGCACAAAGAAAATATCACCACAGGAGTGCACTGCCATGCTTGGCATTTTTTTGACAGTGGTGCCTGGAATCAAACTCAGACCTTTAGGCAAGCTCTTTACTGACCAAGCCATCTCGCTAGCCNCTCTCCTTGCTTCTTCACTCTCATCTCTGAACATAACTCCATAACCCATGTCAATGACCTAGTCAGGTTATACTCAAACTGGGACAAAGCTTCACACAAACAAAGGTTAGAANATTAAGAGAGGTTGCACATTTGATAAGGAAGTGATTGAAATTGTGATCTATGGAACTAAAGCTCTAATGTGCAAGCAGAAATGGGCACACAGGGTAGATTTACAACTTACACCTGCCCAGGGCATCTCTTCCCTCCCCATCTGCCTTCTTAAGGACCTTGTTCTGGTTCCTCCTGCTCTATCTCTGACCTCCCTCTTTCTAATAGTCTTCCTATTAGCATTCACCATGCCACAGTCTCTTCCAACTTATAAGTCACTTGTCCACATCAAAGATTCACTTATTCAACAAATATCCTTGAGCAGCTATAATTTGTCTGATACCAGTGACCCAAATAGACCAAGTTCTGCTCTCATAGAGTTTACATTCTAGAAAGGACAGGTGGAGGAACACGTGAGCAAACAATTACAGCCTCTCAGATAATAGTGCTAGGGAGAAAAATTAAGTTGGAGAGGGACTGGCCTAAAAGGAGACAATTATAAATAGAGAGTTCATGTTGAAAAATAACTGATCGAATTCCTAGGTTAAGTGAGGAGTGTGCCCCACCTGGAGATTTTAGAGGACATTCCAGACACAGACAAAATTCTTCATGTTCCTTCTTCAATTCTCCTGATTTACATATTACATGAATTACACACTATCTAAATAGTGAGACTTTACAGACTATCTCTCCAGCATGGCTTCTGGTCCAAGCTCCATAGCCACAGGCATTCCTCAACCTCACATCTCTCACTGTATAATTTTCCTGTCATAATAAATTACAACCTCAGGAATTTATTTCTCACAGTTCTGGGAACCACAAATCTCAAATCGAGATGGTGGCAGGTCTTTGCTCCCTCCGCAGCTCTGAGAAGAAATTGATTCCTTGAATTTCTAGTTTCGGTCACTCGGATATTCCTTGGCTTCGGCTTGCATAATTCCTTCTTCACCTTCCTCTCTGCTTCTTCTGCTTCTCTTCTGGCTTCTCACAACCCACAGCATTGGATGGAGAGCTGGCTACATAATCAGTCTGATCGCATCTAGACACTGTGAACTTAGTTACATCTGGAAAGATAGTGAAGTTCATACTCAGAGGCTCTAGGGCTCAGAGCAAGAGCAGATCTTTGGGAGAGGAGGGTCTCCTGGAGAAATGTCCTTTACAGCCACAGAGACACTCATGACCAATGGCCTTTGTAGTTGCTTTGTAGTTGTAGTTCTGAGGGGCACACCCATGACCACTTCTCAGGTGGTTTGCAAGACTCTCCCAGGCATTCCCCAGTGTCCTGAAGCCATCTTCCTCACCAGACTCACTACTCAGCAGTCCCTGGAACACACTTTTTTTCAAATGCTCAAGCCATTCCTAACCTGATACCTCTGCATCTTCACATGCATGAATCTCTTTAACAGATAACTTTTGGCAGCCTTTTCTCTCCAAATTATCTTCTACTCGCTTTTTAAAATTCTCTTTCTATTAAACTGAATACTTCAGAGTCTATATATAAGTGAAAAATGCAATGTTTTTCTCTCTGCACCTGACTTATTTTCATTAGAATAATATCCTCTAGCTTCAAATATGTTTTTGCAAATAGGAGGAGTTGCTTCTCTTTTGAGATTAAATAAAGTAGAACACTTTTTTTGGGCTATTTCCATATCTTGACTATTGTGAATTTTCCTGTGGTGAACATGGGAGTGTGGGTATCTCTTCAGCATCCTGATTTCATTTATTTTGTGTATTCTCCAAGAAGGGGTTGTTGAATTACAAAGTAGTTCTTATTTTAATTTTGAAAAGCTTCCATATTATCACTGGGGATATGGCACAGTATATAGAGTGCATACGTAACATGCATCCATCTCTTCATAAACCAAGCATGGGGGTGAATATCCTTCTGTGTCCATACTGCTTTCTTAATGACTATAACAAATTGTTGTTGTTGTTATTTTTTGAAGACAGGGTTTCTTTGTATAACCCTGGCTATTCTGGAACTCACTCTGTAGAGCAGGCTGGCCTCGAACTCAGAGATCTGCCTGTCTCTGTCTCCTGAGTGTTAGAATTAAAGGCATATACCACCATTGCCCACCAACAGTGTACAAAATTTTGGCTTTTTTTATAATGGCCATTTTAATTGATGTGAAATGATATTTCACTATGTTTGGATTTGGAGTTCTCTGAAGACTAGTGGATATTGAACACTTTTTTTTCTGAGATAAAGTCTCACTGTGTAGCCCTGGCTGGCCTGAAACTCACTCTGTAGACCAAGCTGGTCTTAAATGCACAGAGAGCTGCATGTCTCTGCCTCCTAAGTGCTGTATTGAACACTTCTTATATATGTTTTCAATTTTATTTCTTTGGGAAAGTGTCCATTCAGGTATTTTGCCCATTTTAACTGGGTTATTAAGAATTTTCGTTTTTGCTTTTTCTGTTGTTGTTGTTGTTGTTGTTGTTGTTGTTACTGAGTTGCATGAAACACTTGCTTTGGATACTAACCCCTCGTCTAATACATGGTTTGTATGTTCACTCCCTGCCTTTTTGTTCTGCTGGCTGTCTCCTGCACTCTGGGGGTGGCTTCCATCTGACATAATCCTACATGTAGCTGGTAGCCTCTGTTGCCTGGACTTGTGTCCTCATGCCTACAAAAAGTCACCAGTAATTTCTTACCCCACAACAATAACGTAAGGTGTTGTGACATTCTTATTTGCTCAACTTTTCTTAAACCCTTGCCAGTCATTTCCTAGAAGCAATGCTGACATTCGGTTTTCTACCACTCACCCCTCCCTCTTTGCTCAGTAATGGAAGAGATCTCTATTCCCACACTGTCTGTCCATGCCGTGTTAAAACTAGATCACCAATGGATTACCACGCCCACCACTCTCCTTCTGCAATTAATGAGAGATTAAGCCCCCTCCCTCTGCCCTAGCTTATACAGTATAATTCATCACAGTGCCTGAATAAACATTCCCTCATCAGTAAAGTCTCCCTTCAGTCTGTCCAGCTACTTCTCATTTGAGAATGGAGAAATGGGGGTTGCCTTCCGGGGAATTGTTTTACAAATCGTACAATTGGTGCATCCTTGTGAATTTCCCAATCAAATATGTGATCAGGAAAGAAAACTAGTAAATATTGAGCCCCTGCTACAACCCCTTGTAAACAGCATCTGTATTCTTAACTTCTTCCGTAGAAGACTCATATGACTTAAATATTATTCACCTCACAATCAAAGGAAGTGAATCTTCAATGACACACTGATGTCACAGTCTCAGCCATAATGTCACTCCATCCCCAAGTCAAAAGCACTCCTTCTTCTAAGCTAGAAATTTCTTCTGAACCATCCACAGTCCACCACTTCCCAAGGGTCTGTGACAATCCACCACTCCCTGAGGGTCTGTAAGCAAGTAATGGCCGCTGGGGTGGGGGGCTCTTCAGTGGTGTACCCTGCTGCTGGAGGAATAACCCCACTGATGCTCACACAGCAATAAGTAAACTCAATAGTTCTCAAAAAGCAAGGAGGAGTGGGCTTCTTAGGAAGGAGGAGGGCTTCTAAGTTCAGCCATCTTTGTTTTCCACCCACAAAACATTCATGATTCTCCAATACTGACAGCAAAATTTAGAGTTTGGGCTTCTAAGTCAGGCACCCTGTTGCTGTGTCCATGGCAAACTGCCTAAACTTTGTCTCCTCACTTCCGAGAGGAGCTGTTTCCCATACAGTTATCAGAGCCATGTGCAAACACTTACGATGGTGCCTAGACATAGTGATTTCTTTTAAATATTAATTATAATTGTTTAAACTTAGTTTTCTAAGATTACTTAAGTAATAATTGGTAATAATGCAGATTAGCAGAAATAACATTAGTGTATAATTATCCACTAACTGCAATTTACCATTTGTTTTTGTTTTGGTTTTTTGAGCAAAGTCTCACTTCAGAGTTGAAGGTAACCTTAGACTCGTTGTGTGTCACAGACTACCTACAAACTCATGGTCCTCCTGCTATCGCCCCCTGGGTATTGAGATTATAGGCATGCACTACCATGCCTGAATTAGACGGGAAAATTTAGTGGTACATGCCTTTAATTCCAGCACTTAGGAGGCAGAGGCAGGCATAGCTCTGTTAGTTTAAGGCCAGCGCCTGGTCTACATAGCAAGTTCCTTCACAGCCAGGTCTACATAGAGAGACCGCATCTCAGAGAGAGATTTGAATATTTAGTTGTCCATTGAGCTACTATTTAAACATGATTTTATATCCCCCTTAAAATTTGCTGATGTACTAATATCTCATCATTATGGTCTATCTCTAAATTTGTGCTATTAAGGAATTTGAAACAGATTAATTACCAAAAGCAGTTATGTTAAAACTACTGTGACTCTTATCATACAGAGAACTACAACATAAGAATTGAGGGTGTTAATGTATGCTCTCTTAATTTGAATCATAGGTCCTCTATATACGTTGGCATCCATGCACTTTCTTTCAGTCTCTCTCTGCTCTTTCTCACATTTCTTTTACCCTAGAAAGTGATAATCAGTGATGAAGCAGACCATAAGGAATTCTGTCCTTAGTAAATGAAGGACTAAGTAAGTGGAGAAGGTTTGCAAACCAGAACAACCTCGGATCTCTAAAATGCCCTCCGCTGGGATGGAGAGATGGCTCAGTAGTTTGGAGCACTTGTTCTTGAGGAGGATCCAGGTTTGATTCCCAGCACCCAAATGGTGGCCCTCAACCATCTGTAACTCCAGTTCCAGGAGGACGATCAGATGTCTTCTTCTGGCCTCCACAGTGTGTGCTGCATATACATTCATGAAGGACAAACATTCATNCACATAAAATAAGACAAATGCATTGAAAATGAGCACACGCTGGCTTGTATTTCAGTTACTGCTGCAGTTTTCATAGGAATTGTCCCCAAAGGCTCATGTGTTAAAGGTTTGGTCACCAGCCCTCTGTGTTATTGGGAGGGGTAGAACCGTGGGAAGGCTGGTTTCTGAGAAGAAAGCTGAGCCATTGTGTGTATTCCCTTGAAAGGGTCATCTACACATGCTCCCTCTTGGGCCATCACAAAGTAGGGCACTTTGGCCCACACTCTCTCTTCACCATGACATTCTGCTTAGCCATAGGCTCTAAAACAGTGGCTCCAAATGACCATAAACTGAAACCCCTAAGACTATGAGGCAAGTTAAACACTTCCTGCTTTCAAGTCGCCAGCCTCCTGTATTTTGTCACAGCAACAGGAGGCTAAGATAGCTATCGTCTCATGGACAAGTTAACTCCTAAACAGGACTGTGTCATCTAGAAAACAGAAACTGTGTGTTTTGTACTGGACTATGGCCCCTTAGACAGAGTTCTCACATAGGAGATCCGATGTGTGAATTATAGAGGATATTGTAGCTACTCTTGGGGGATGGATAAATCCCTTAATCATATTCCAGCACATATAAAAATAATTTCCTTCATGACTGAGTTTGAGGTAGGAAATTGCTTGGATCTGACCATCATTATAGACTTAATATGCTTGCATTTGAGCTACTTCTCTGATAACGATAGTACTGGAAATTTAACTATTAACTCATAAAAGGAATTGAATAAATCAGAAGAATCTTCCAGCATGGGAATTTAATAAGGCTTTTTGAATGACTCAGGGCCAAAGTTAAGGTCATAGAGAAGAAAAGCGTCTGAAAGGAGCTGACCCCGGAACAGGTGGGCAAGCTTCAGCTACTGCTCTCCCATGCCCACGCTAACAACATCCACGAACATTGACTGGCAGGAGCACTTCCAAGGCTGGGAATTGATTTAAGTCGCTTGAGATCTTTGTTTTAATGATGACTGACATCTAAAGTGTCTCTCTAGCAGGAAGTTTTCCTGTTCTGACATTCAGAAATCTCTGTCACAGGCTCCAAGAAAATGTGCCAGATGGAGGAGACAGTGGGGAATTTAAGGCTGCTAAGCATATCTCTGCCCCTTACTTCAGAATTTGGCAAAAGAGCAGAAATATCTGCCAAAGATCAAGTCTATTACATAAGAATGAGAAGCAACTATTTGCCTTTATTTTACCAAAAAAAAAAAAGCAGTTGTGTTTAATAAAGACAGCCATCTCATGCGCAACATCTTATCTGATAGCCATTGTGACTAGCAAGGCCATGATTCAGGGATTGCCTCAGCTTGAAAGAGTTATTTTTATTTATATGTCTGTAGCTATGCATGCCAAGGACCAAGNTTCAGTCCCCAGAGCCCATATTAGGTGGCTCTCAGTTGCTTGCAACTCCAGGTCCCGGGGATTCTACACCTTGGCTTTAAAAGAAGATAAAGTAACCAGAGTCCCGGAGTTATTGACTATTAATAGTAGGTAGGGAGGGGTGGGGTAGCCAGTCAGGGATGAGTTAGGAAGAAGAAAGGATTCCAAAGGAAAGAAAGAGGGTAGCAGAGAGTAAAGGGGAGTGAATGCAGTCACAACATGTTGTACATATGTATAAAGCCATAAANAATAATAATAATAATAAAATGATATGTACTGGAGGAAGAGCAGGAAGAATTATTAGCCTGGAGCGATGGATCTGTGGGTAAAGGTGCTTCACACCAGACTTGGTGATCTGAGCGCCATCGCTAGGACCCATATGGTGGAAAGAGAGAACTGACTCCTGCAAGAGTTCTCTGATCTTGACACATGCATGGCAGAAGCATACACACGCATAGGTAGAAGTGGAATATTATACACATACATAAACTAAATAGATATCTTTAAATAAAGTATTATTGTCCATGATAACATTTTACTTCACTTTAAATGTAGAGTGTCACATCAGTCCACAGGCTGAAGTAGCACTGAGCAGAAGAGGACAGCGACAGAAAAAAGAAATCACAATACAGGAGAAGCCATTGCTCTGTTCAGTACGAATTACGTGCGTCAGATCCCTCAGAAACTGTTACCAACAGCTGGCGTTTTTACTTGTTCTCCTTGCCCAAGAGCTACTAGAATTGTCATTGAAGAAAATTCAATTTAATTCAACAAATAGATGCTGGTCTCTTACTGTACAAAGCACCACAATGAAAATACAGATGGGCAGCAGGGGCCTATTTGCTAACAAGTCTGTGATGGAGGACGAGGTGGGACAGTTGCCATGTCATCAGAGTACAAGATAGACAGAGGAAAGTGAAAGCATCTGGGTAGGATCTTAGATAGTCTTTTAATAAAAATTCCNGAGCCAGATATTAGGGTGAAAGCTGAAAGATCAGAGAAGNAGAGCAAGCCACAACCAACCTCACCTTGCCAACTCTATGAATCCTCTGACTGAAAGCCTCTTTCTCCACCCAGCTGTCACTTCCTGGGATCAAAGGTGTGTGTGCTTCCCAGTACTGGGATTAAAGGTGTGTGCCACCACTGCCTGGCTCTATTTCTCTCCTAGATTGAGTCAATCTCATGTAGTCCAGGGTAGCTTTGAACTCACAGAGATCCAGACGTATCTCTGCCTTCCAAGTGATAGAATTAAGGGTGTGTGCCACCACTGTCTGGCCTCTATGTCTAATCCAGTGCCTGGCTCTGTCCTCCAATCCCCAGGCAAGTTTATTAGGGTACACAATATATCACTACAGACAGATGCTCTGAGTGATGTGACTTGGTGTCTCATGACCTCACCTAGGAAATGGGGACAGGTAAGCATGCCACAGGCTTGAAGTGAGTGTTAAATGGGCATATACGTGCAAAATTCTTCAAACAATGACTAGCTTATAGGACCCTCCACCACTGTTGGAGAAGTGCAGTGTGAGTGACAGGGCTCGTCAAAGGCAAGATACCACACTCAATTCAAAGGATCAGAAAAGATTCGAGAAACGAAAATGCTGTTTGAAATGGTCTAAGAGAACAGGCTCTGTTTTGAAGCANGTGCTGGGAACCAGGTAGAACAGGGAGGAAGGTAGAGGAAGGAAAACCAACCAGGACACCACACTCCAAGATAAGATTTTAGCAGGAATTTGCTTCCAAGGGTGCAGCTATCACCAGGACATAGGAGACTCACTCTAAAAGAGACAAGAAATCCCAGAACATCTTACAAAGGAAGGCAACAGTAGCTCCAACATTTAACCACCCATCTGAGGCTAGGATGTTCTATGGGGAAAGAGGAACATGCATTTAAACTAGCCTGAGAGGTGGGAAGTCAGAAATGGTTCTTGCTGACCCAAAAGAGAAGCCAGTAGATCCAGCTATCATTGAAATCATTCAGGTTATATAGCCTTTACTTCTTTAATATATACATATATATGTATGTATACATATATACATACATATATATAACATACATATATAGAGAGAAATCTAAATACTGTTAAATAGCTTCCCCATAGTGCATNAGTCATCATTTATGAAGGCAAACACGTAATTCCTGGTTTGTATTTTCACACAGCTTCACAGATTCTTTCCATAAGTTTAAAGTAAAACCATGTTTACCATTTCCCCACCACCACCAAAATATGATCTCTTGCTTGAATATTACCACAACAGGATTCTTAGATAGTCAGTCTGTGCCCCTGTCACAGCCATCCATTGCTCTCAGCAAGGCCACACAAGGTCTTTTGGGTTCCNATCTAATGCTGTGACCCCAAGATTACTGTTAGGGACAACCCCTCCCCAGCCACAGTTTTCCATAAATGGAGATCTGGGTATAAAAAAAATAAATGTTCTAAACCTTAGGAAGCTGAAGTGGGGAATGCTAGCCTGAAGGCAACCTGAGTTACACAGCGAGTACGCTTCATAAGGAAAAGAAATGGCTGCATGAAATCTCATGGAATTACTAGATGAAGTGTGTGGCTTTGTTCAAGCCATGAAGGCTAAGCTAAAATAATGATTGCTTCCTTATCTGGGAAAGCAGAGTGGTGTCTTCACAGAGTGACTGTTAGAATAAATGAGATAAAAACCCAAGTAAACACTGGGCCCTGTTATTTCAACCTGTTGTTTTGGTCGGCTGTGCCTGTGCAGCTGAGAAGAACATATGTCACATATAAAATTGTCACTGGAAAGAACCACAAGCTAAGTGGTTACCCACTAAAACGAAACAAGAATGACAGTAGCTGCTGTAGAAATCCAGGGAAATTTACTTCTTACTTCAGGCATGGGCGTGATCTTGCAGCTGTATGTGCTATATCACAGGCTATCTGGTTCTTGCAGAAAAGTAAGTGTCCCATAAGCACAAATACCTCCTTGATCAAGGAGCTGAGTGAGTTCCTTTTAAAATATATGTATTTTTATTTTATGTATATGGGTNCTTTGCCTGCATGTATGTATGTGCTCCACATGTGTGTCCAGTACCCACGGAGACCAGAAGAGGGCGCTGGTTTCCCTAGGAACTGATACTGGGAACTTAATCGGAGTCCTNTGTAAGAGCAACAAGTGCTCTTAACCACTGAGCCACCTCTCTAGCCCCACGAGTTCATATGTTTCTGCATTGAAGACACGACTGTGTGATAGCAACTAAAATTTAAATAGGTTGTTCAAATCACTATATTGCTGTGATTTTTTAAAGTAAATTTATCACTGGAATTGGGGGGTTTTGTTTATTTTGAAGTAGTGTCTCTGACACAACTCTCAGTCTTACATCATTAGCATTTGAGCCCTGGGTATTATCTTACTCCTTGAACTAAAATTTTCCATCCTATAACAGTACAACTTATTTTTATAAAGAAGGAAAATGATAAGAGCATGAGGTCCCTTAAAATACCTCCAATTAGGAAATGAGGCATGATGATGATGCCATTTAATCATGGCAGGGTTCTGTCCGTCTTGATCTAGAGATGAAATTATGTGACTAAAATTCCTGCCACCAGAGTCGGTGTAATCAGAATTTTGCTTTCCCTTATTTCCTCACAAACAAAGTTTTAAATGTAAGGCAGCATTTAAAACAGTATCTCCTACTATTTATATTTAAGAACCAAGAGATTGGATCTCGGTAACTTATTCCATCTGGTGGCATTCTGTTTTCTTCACGTTTTCTCAATATTATTCATTAATTTTTTAATTAGCATCTTACTCTGAAGTTATTNAGAATGTCATCATTTATAAGAGATAATACAGAGAAACCTCATATGACATTTACCTGGACTTTCGCAATGGGAACATTTTGCAAAAATCACATCATAATGTCACAAGCAGGACCTTGACATAAGTCCCACCAAATCCCAGCACAAATCCCCATGGGATCCTCGCATTGCCTTCTGATGGCTGTACCCACTTCCCTTCTCCCTCTGCTTCCTCNCTTATCCTGTCAGGTGTCAATTTACTCCCATGCCTATAATGTCTGCTCTTCAAGGGTACCACAGGGTGCAATCACACAGTTACTCCCATGCCTATAATGTCTGCTCTTCAAGTGTATCACAGGGTGCAATCACACAGAGTGGGACTTTGGTAATTAGCTTCTTCACTNTGCATCATTTCCTAGAGACTCATCCAACTGTGTATGAATATCCTGCTCCTACTCAGGGCTGAGTAGCATTCCATAACATGGAGAAATTGCAGTGATTTACATGTTCATCTATTAAACGACATCGCATTTTAAGTATGAATGAACATTTAGAAAACTGCTATCCTTTGTTCTAATTTGCATGTATTCCTTATTTAGGGTGTGTTCCAAGCATGCACGTGGCATGGCACATATGTGGANGTCAAAGGAATTGCTTCTCTCCCTGNGCTATGTGGATCCCAGGGAACAAACTCAGATGAACAGGTCTTAACAAGTGTCTTAACCCACTGAGTCTCTCACCGGTTCCTTCTGTTATTTTTTAATGCTTTTATTACCATATATTACCTATATGTCTTAATTAGAGTTCCTATTGCTGTGAAGAGACACCATTACCATGGCAACTCATAAATTAAAACATTTAATTGAGGTGGTGGCTTACAGTTCAGAGATTCAGTCCATTATCATCATGGTGGGACATGGCGGTGTGCAGGCAGACATGGTGCTGGAGAAGGAGCTGAGAGTCCTACATCTTACAGGCAACAGGAAGTGGTGTGAGTTTGACACTGAGCAAAGCATGAGCAAAAGAGACTTCAAAGCCCACCTCCACAGTGACATACTTCTTCCAANAAGGTCATACCTTACTTCAACAAGGCCACACCTCCTAATAGTGCGACACCCTTGGGGGGTCATTTCTTTCAAACCACCACACTATACATAAAAATAGGTTTCATTGTGGCATTTTCATACATACACACAAAATACTTTGATCCTATTCACTCTCTCCTCCATTTCTCTCTCGTTCCCCCTTCCACTCCTGATGATCCTGCTTCCTCTTCCGCATTAGCCCCTGGATTGGCCAGGGTTCTGCAGAGGAATGGAACCCACAGAAGGGGTGTATATGAAAGGGGTATTTAATAGATTGCCTTACCTGATAAGTGCTGGGTAGCCATCTGCATGCTGGGGTCCATGAGGCAGATGCTTCAGCAGTGGCCATCTGCATGCTGGGGTGAGAGGCTGGGAACCCCACAGCTGCTCAGCCAGTGAGGCTGGATGCCTCAGCAGACTCAGTCTGGAACTGAGGGCCTGAAGAGTTTCTGGACAACGGTTTCTGGTCTTTAGTCAAGGAAGCAGGATGCTGATATCAGCAAAGGAAGGCAGCGGTGGCAGTGGCAATGGCAGCAGCAGCAGTGACTGCAACAGCAGTGCCTGCAACAGCAGTGGCTGCAACAGCAGTGGCTGCAACAGCAGCAGGGTAGATGAACTTGCATGTATGGTAGATAAGCTCACCAGGGTGATGCGAAGGCAAGCCAGCAAAAAGCAAAAGCTTTTCCCTCAGACCTTCTTTAATCTAAGCAGAGATGGAACGAGATGCCCACATTTACCGTGAGTCTCCAATTAACCTAATCAAATCCCTCACAGGGAAACTCAGATGCTCACCTTAGATTATCCTTCGTGTATGTACGCAGAGACTTGCCTCTTAGTTGATTCAGGTCCAGTTGCACTGACAACCAAGATTAATAATCATCACTCCCCCTTTCCACTTTCATGTGTGTGTGTGTGTGTGTGTGTGTGTGTGTGTGTGTGTGTGTGTGTTTATATGTGTGTGAGCCTTTGTGTATGTGTTCATGTGTGTGCCTGTGGATATGTATGTATATGCATGTGTGCACTTGTGTGTGTGTTTCTGTGCATGTGCCTGTGTGTGTGTTGGCGGGTGCTGGCTAATTTTATGTCAATTTGACACAAGCTAGAGTCATCAGAGAGGAGGGAGCCTCAATTGAGAAAATGCCTCCATAAGATCCAGCTGTATGCAAGCCTGTAGGGCATTTTCTTAATTAGTGATTGATGAGGGTAGGCCCAGCCCATTGTGGGTGGTGCCACTCCTGGGCAGGTGGTTCTGGGTTCTACAGGAAANCAGGCTGAGCAAGCCGTAAGGAGCAATCCAGTAAGCAGCACTCTTCCATGACCTCTGTATCAGCTCCTGTCTCCAGGTTTCTGCCCTGTTTGAATTCCTGTCCTGACTCCCTTCAATAATGAATGGTGATATGGAAGTGTAAGAAAAATAAACCCTTTCCTCCCCAAGCTGCTGTTTGGTCATGGTGTTTCATCACAGCAATAGATGCCCTGACTAAGACATCGTGTGTGTGTGTGTGTGTGTGTGTTTGTGTGTATCTGTCTGTGTTTATATGTATGTATGTGTGTGTGTGTGTGTGTGTGTGTTGTCTGTGTAGGTTTGTGGGTGTGTGCCTGTGTGAGTGTATGTGTGGGTGTATGTGTGGGTGTGTGTATGCCAGTGAGTTTCACTGGTGTTACTTACAGAAGCATGGGTGAAGATTTGTCTAAAGGGTTTGGACACCTTGCCGTGGCTAGACCACTGATGAAAAGGTCTCTTCCTCCCAGCAACTATGAACTGGGTATAAATGCTCAGGGAAGGCTAGGACCCTGAGGGCTTCCCTTTCCACATCAAGGCTAGGACCCTGAGGGCCTCCNTTCCCACATCAAGGCTAGGACCCTGAGGGCCTCCCTTTCNCCAATAAGGCAAGGACCCTGAGAGCCACCCCTTTCCACAAGTATGGAGAAGGTATTGGGAGGCTCCAGTGTTGTGCAGACATCAGAGTGACTGAGTTCAAGAGTGCAGTAACTACGTCATGCCTAGATGTCAGTTCTCCATGCCACTCCCCATCTCCAGCTCCAAAATTCTTTCTGCCCCTTCTTCAATGTTCAAAACCCATGGATAAGGTGATGCCCTCTGTTCCCTTTAATGCTGGACAGTCAGTGGTCATTTATTCTCTATGTTTTGACCAGTGTTAAGTCCCTGCTGACACTGCTGCCTACTGCATAAAAAAAAAAAAAAAAAAAAAAAAAAGATTATCCAACCTGACCCAAAGGACTAATACATGGGTGAAAACATAGCTATTTACATGATAATTTCTGTCCACTTAGCAAAAACAACAGCAGTGGCTTCCCCACCAGGGCCTAGGACTTCACCAGCCACAGGCTTTTGACCAGGAAGGTTCTATTCTATAATACTGATTGATCCCTTGTCTTCTAGTATAGCCCCTCGGGGTGCACAGCCTGCTCTACAGAAGCAGTGCCTCTCATGCCTTATAAATATGCAGTTGCTGCGTTAGCATTCTTTCTCTGGAATTGTCCTTTTGCATCTATACAGGTGTTTTATTTGCTAGTTTTGTTGTTTCTTTGGATTGGGGGTTTTAGTGTTTTGGCCTTTTCGATGTTTTTTNTTTAATTTGTTTTGTTTTGTTTTGAGACAGGGCCTCATAAAGTCCAAGTTGGCCTTGAACTTGCTATGTAGCCAAAAATAACCTTGAATTCTCAGTCCTTCTAGCTCTACCTCCCAAAGCTGTGATTCGAGGTGCATGCCACTGAGCCAGAAGGTGCCATTCTAAGCTGTTTAAATGAGGAGAGAGGATTTGTCCATTTTCTGTGTTGGACTCTGCCTTGGACTCAGAGGGCAGCTGGGAAACCTCAGTCCCAGATACCAAGAGAGAGCGGCCCATCTGCTCCAAAAGGCAGATGTCTTCTTCCAAACACACAAGTGAGCTCTTTGGTGCTTCAGTCGTCAGATGCAAAGCCAGTGCAAACCAAGGTTAGTTCTTGAGCCAGCGGACCAGCAGGTGATGCTCTGTGCCATGCATGCACTAAGGGTTGACCAAGGACTTCTAAGAGTTGTGCCTGAGATGAATCNTTCCAACTTACACTTCCCNTATGTTCTTGCAAAGATGTGGATATATATTGTTCCTTACCCATGAATGACAGTAGCATCAAGGAAATCACCTGTGCTTGTCTCAGAGACCAAATAGCAAAAGAAATAGTTGTTTCTTTTGTTAATCAGGAAATTTCCCAAATATTTNCATCCAATGAACATTTATCAGGAGGCCAGCAAAATGGCAGACACCCTGCAGAATAGTATGTGTGTGGAGTGTATAACACCAGGGTGGCCTCGTTCTCAACACTGCAGTATGATATTAAAATTCCTACTCAGGAACTCAGATGAGAAGGTGGGTGAGAATTATATTGCTGGTAAGTAATTAAATGCCAACAAATGTGAAGCTAGGAATCCTTCTTTAAAACACGTCTCCTTAGTCAGTGTCTCTCTAGAAGTAGCTGGGGTGGGAAATTATGTATGTTCTTATACATATATTCCAACAAGTTCAAAAACTTGTTATGCCAAGAAGTGGGAAATAGGAAAACATCCCCACTGAGTCATCACAAAATCTACTGGACAGAGAAGTTACAATGAATTAGATCTTATTTATCAGGGTCAGCAATGAATGATAATGACATTGCTCATGTATATACAGCAGATAGAAGTGGAGTGACAGCTTCTACAGAAAATGGAAGACCAAGAAGTTCTTAATACATTGTAAAAAGAATAGGACCATGACTATTATTTTTAATCACTCAATTTATTTATTATAAAATAATTTAGTGGAACAACAGTGGCAGCAGTTTGTAAGAGTCACTGGTACTTACCACTGGCCACAGTGTCTGAGTCCTTCATATCTTTACATAGCTCAGTCCTCANTGTAATGCCTTCAGGTTGTTATTATTATCTATACTTTTTAGAATAGTTGAGGATGGTAGTGTTGGTTTTCCAATGCTGCTGTCATTAGTTGTCACAAACCTCATGTCTTAAAAAATGACTATATTCTCTCAGGGGTCTGGAGGTCAGAATTCCAAAGTGAATTCTGTCAAGACCCTGGATACTCTCCTGTCTNGTTCAGCTTCTCATGGTTCCAGGTGTTCATTGACTTGTGGGTGTGTCACTCCCTTCTCTGCCATCAACTTGACATCACCTTCACCTCTGAATGTCACTCTCAACTCCCCCTCACCTTTTCTCCATCAAGGACATTTGTTATTGGATTCAAGTTTGTGGTGGTTTGAATGTAATTGGCCCCCATAAGCCTATAGGGAGTAGCACTATTAGGAGGTGGNGCTTTGTTGGAGTAGGTGTGTCCTTGTTGGAGGAAGTATGTCACTGGGTGAGGGGTGGGCTTTGAGGTCCCCTTTGCTCACGCTTCGCTCAGTGTGACACTGAGTTCACCTCCTGTTGCCTGACAGATGAAAAATGTAGGACTCTCAGCTCCTTCTCCAGCACCATGTCTGCCTGCATGCCACCATGTCCCACCTCCCACCATGATGATGATGGACTGAACCTCTGAACTATAGGCCACCCAATTAAATGTTTTCCTTTATAAGAGTTGCTGTGGTCATGGTGTCTCTTCACAGCAATAGAAACCCTAAGACAAGAACCCACTTGAATATTAGGGTATTGTCCTCTCATAATCTCTAATTTAATTATGTCCACTATGTCTCTTGAAAATAAGATTGCATTCATAGGTTCTAAATGTTAAGACATGTAGTATCTCTTTTGAAATGTCACCGTTAAACCACCACAGAAGTTCAACAATATCTTCACAGGTAACAAGAGTCAAATTCTAAACCTCTGACCTCAGAGTACATGTTCGCCATTTCTAACTACTCTCTGACAAGTTTGATGGGAAGTCAGNAAAAATATTCATTACTTGGGAAATACAATAAGCACCTAACATCATATCTGCAAGGTATTATTAACCTTTGTTAAAACACATGAAGTTGAAAACCATTCAATATGAACACTGCTCACTGTTTGCAAAGTGAGTTACTTCATTCAGAAAACACAGAAAGAGCCGCCTCCTCCTCCACGCTTCTAGTCTTTTTAAATTACATTGGTGCATTTCCATGTGGCAGTTGATTTAAATACTAATGGACAACTCTGACAATCTAATGATTTGTTCATCATGATTCAAAGAGATTGGCTTGTCGTGTTGATTTAGTGATTATAACCAGTAAGACCACTGTAATAGTCTCATCCTCAAACTGTAGGTGAGTCTCTGTGTGGATGGGTTCTGTTGAGTATTGGGGTGCAACCACACTTCACAGGAGAGGAGGAAAAGCATTGATAATCTCTAAATCCTCTGCCCAAAATTTATTTTCTCTTCTTTTATCTCCTTTTTAGGGGTTGCAAATTAGATAAGAATATACATTTGCTGTTAAAACTGTCTCTTGGAATTTTTAAGATGCTACTCCACAACTAATGCTTTTAGAGGAAACATTAGTTGGAAAAGAAATGGGAACAGAGTAGAAGTCCTTAACTGCATTTGTCTAAAAAAGAAACCCATNCTCCACACAACTGCCTAATGATGGACATCATCTACCTCACTCTTCCATGGGCCATAACAAAACAACATGCTCAGAGGCACGATGAGCAGAAGCCCTACCTACTCCCAAAAGCACAGCATTCCGTGCTGAACCCCACTAGAGCGAACTGGAAGATAGCCACATTTCAGAGTAACTGACTTGTGTGTAGACACCCAGGCAATCTTTTGGCAGGTGTATCTTTTTAACAGATCTGTTGTTGCTCTGAGCATAGACAATCTATTTGCATACTGCATGTTCAGTGGGAGCTTCTGGCTCACCCCTGCACATTCTGGAAAGCCCCATTCCCCCTACCCTCCCCAAACTCTGCCGGCTCAGAGTCTCCAAGCAAAGGAAAGGTGCCAAAAGGCCAGTTCCACATTCTTGGCAGCTACTGCAGCTTCCTCCTCTGAAGTGTCAGCCACTCAAGAGCCCACCTAAGCACTCGGCTTTTGACCATACTTGTTGGGCACAAACCCAGCTTGTAGAAGATATGTCCTTACCCCTCACCTACAATCTATAAAACTTTCCTGCCCTAGCCCTGGGCACGTGACTTCTCTAGCCTCATTCTTGGAGATTAGTGAAAGTGCCTGAAGTTGCTTTGCTCAATATACATGTTGTCATTCTTTTTTTCAATTCAGCTTTATTTGGCTTACTGTGTCGGTGGAGAAACCTATGATTTGGAGGCAGAAACCCTATTACTACATATATTTATTAAAAGACTCAAAAAACCCAGTCACATCATCAGTCAAATTAGTCACAAAAGTGAAAGTTATCCTTTTTATTTCAGATGCGGAAAGTAATTTCTAGATGCAGATAGAAAATAACTGGACCGAGCATGAAAAATATGTATTTCCTAATATTATATATTGATGGGCAACATTTCATATGCAGTAACTATTTTTCTTTTGCAGCAGGGTCCCATGTGACCCAGGATGTCTTCAAACTGCTACATAGCCAAAGATGACCTTGAACTTCTTATCTCCTACCTCTACTTCCCCNGAAAAGAAGAATGAGAAACTAAAATGAGACTGAGAGACACTATCTAACTACTACACTAAGCATAATCCTGATGCAGCTATAAAGTTCTTTTATAGAAATTTTGAAGAATTATTATCTTCCTTACAAAACTAGAGCATTTGCTGAGCCCTTGCGACTTTGTTTTGACAGGTGACCTGGATCCTTTCCCTTCCCAGACAGTAGACCAAGGTTATCCTTAGCAGATGTTGGATCTTTAACTGCATTTTCCATTTGTGTGTGGTGACACCATCTTATCTTTCACTGTTCCATTTGTTAATATAATAATAAAACTATACATAGAAGAAAGCAACCAATCAGTAATGGTTTGGGGCAATGTGCATGGCCTGTGCCAGAGAAAGCAGGAGAGCCAAGGAAGCAGAAACAGTATATCGTTAAATACCTGTATGCTAGTGGAAGTTATTTCAGAAGCATCATGAACAGAAGCTTCATAAGGAAGGTAAGAACTTGAACTTGGCCTTGACATGTGATTGAATATGTATGATAAAGTGGGTGGCTTTCCAGCACAAAGAAAGGCACTGCTCAAGGAATTTATGTCTTTGCTCCCTGGTTTGCCTGGCCNACTGCTGTCTGTCAGTAAACATGGATGAATGAGGCATAGACAATATGGATATATATATGAAGAGCCTTCAATCTCAAAGGCATCTGAATATGCTCAGAGTGTGTGAACACAGACAGTATGACATAAAGTGCACCTCCCCGTGGTCTACAGTGTGCATATGCTGGTACCTTCCTGAAGTAGGAACTTTCCTCTCCTCCCCTTCCCTACCATCCCCTCCCCTCCCTTCCCCTCTCTTCTCTCCTCTCTTCTCTCCTCTCTTCTCCTTGTTTCTTCTCTCTTTGTCTCCCCTCTCCTCTTTGTTTCTCCCCTCCTCTGGTCCAGACTAGCCTTGAACTCAAGATCCACCTACCTCTGCCTCTCAAATACTGGTGTTTCAAATGTGCATACCACAGCCAGATTAGGATTCTAACTCATAAAATTCTTCACGAACTTTTGAACTAGCTATTCTAGTCCGGAATAACTGGGTATATTGGGAAGGCTGGAGGGCTGGAGGGCTGGAGGGAGGGGCTTGGTCAGTTCATCCACTTGCACAGCAATCATCTCAGGGTCAACTACTCCTTAAGTGTTGACANTGTCATATCTCTGTGTCCAAATCATTGTATCAGCAGATCCTCATCTGTGAGTACCGGGGCTGGAAAGGAGTCTCGGTGGTTAACAGCGCTGGCTGCTCTTTCAGAGAATACAAGTTCAATTCCCAGCACACACCTAGCAGCTCACAATCTTCTGTAATTCCACTCTCATGAATCTGATTCCCTCTTCTGGCCTCCATGGGCACTGCACACTACTCACATACAGACGTACATGCAGGCAAACACCCATAAACATGAATAAAAATAAATAACTTTTTAATTAAGTGCCAGTACATAGAGGGGAATAAATACAACATCTCCTTACTTAACATCTTCAAACGAAACAAGTTTATTAAACAAAGACATCTGCTTCCTCAATTCACCAATTTTCTTTTCTTTTGACATTTATTTACTATTTGTGTGTGTGTGTGTGTGTGTGTGTGTGTGTGTGTGTGTGTGTGTGGCATAATACACTTGAGGAGGTCAGAGGACAAGTCAGTTCTCTCTTTCCAACATGAGGGTTCTGGGGATCGAATTCAGGTCATCAGGTTTGACATAAAGTGCCTTTACCTCCTAAGCCATTTCCCCAGCCCTGTCACTTCGCCAGTTCTCTGCTATATCTCAAAATCAGTTATTTCAATNAGACTAAATGTCCATTCAAATTAATCTTTCATATTATAAACTTGTGGGGCAGAAAGGCCAATAATAGAGCCAAGAAGCTTCCTGCCCACTCTATTATACATTTCTTAATGACTGAAGCAGCCTGAAATCAGTTCNCAGTGGATTTTGCATGTGTTTAAATGCAAATTATTTAGAAATGGCCTCTCGTTTTTACATGCAACCATCCTTGGTCTTTTTGAATACAAAATTAGTTATTAATCTAATTAAAAGAATAGTGACAGGGCAGGCAAGATGACTCAGCAGGTAGAGGCACTTGTACACAGACCTGATAACCTGAGACTCATCATTGGCTCCCACAAGATGCCAGAACAGCATCAACTCCCTAGAGTTGTCCTCTGGCCTCCACATACAAGCTGAGGCACCTGCACACACTTTTATCCAGCCCCACCTATGATCTGGCATTCACTAGACCTTATTGAACAGAAACATAAGTGAATGAATGACTGAGTGAATGAGTGACAGGAAATCACCTGAAAGTTAATGTCAAATGAAAATCAAATTAAGATCCATGTTAAGATGGCTCCCCTCCAGACTTCTTGGTCCAGTGTGGGGGTGGAGGGGCAATCAGCAAGAAGTGGCTTAACCCTTTCCAGGCCTGAGACAGTAGAGGACACAAATGGCTCCCCCTTAGACTTCTTGGTCTTTGGGGTGGGGTGCGCAATCAACTAGGATCCTGCC
>LZPO01117386.1:39526-51435 GCA_001675575.1 Neotoma lepida
GGCCTCCGTGGACCCATGTGTTTGAGTGGAAGGGGCTTAGCTTATAGGAAGTGGCTCTATAAGGAGGTGTGGTCTTGTTGGAGTAGGTGTGGCTTTGTTGGAGGAAGTGTGTCACTGGGGAGTTGGGGAGTGGGGCTTTGAGGTCACATATATACTCGAGCTATGTATGCCCAGTACTCAGTTGCTTCTGCTGCCTGCAGACCAAAATATAGAACTCTCAGCTCCTTCTCCAACACCGTGTCTGCCTGCATGCCACCATGAGGATAANGGACTAAACCTCTGAAACTGTAAGCCAGCCCCAACTAAATGTTTTCCTTTATAAGAGCTTCCATGGTCATGTATCTCTTCACAGCAATAGAAACCCAAACTAAGACATCTCCCTAACCTAGAAACATCCGATTGATTGATTGATCGATTGATTTACTCGCACGCACAAGCATGTGTGTGTGTGTGTGTGTGTGTGTGCACATGCACGTGCGTGTGCAGGCTGTAGATGCTGCTGTGCACGCGCCTGCACAAATGTGCCACAGCACACGTGTGAAAGGACAGTTTTCAGCAGTCTAACGTTTCCCTTCCAGCTTATTGAAACAGAACCTCTCTCTCACTTCTGCACTGTGGACTCCAGGCTAGTGGCCCACAAACTTCCGCTCACCTCTCCCTGCCTCCCATCTCACCATAGAAGTGCTTGAAGTACAGAGAGGGCCAGAAAGATGACTGGGGGGCGGGGTGACATTTGCCTCTAAGCTTGACAAGCTGAGTTCNATCCCTGGGACCCACACGGTGGAAGCAGAGAACTGATTCCTACAGGTTGTCCTTTGATCTTGAGAGACTCTGATGCACATTCATGTCTACATACATACATGTGTAAATAAATAGTTTAGTAAAGGGCAGAGAGAATAATTTATAGAGAGCAGCAAGGGTGAAGAATAGATTCAGAGCTGGCTGGGAGATGAACAAAGAACTTTCTTCTGCCCTGACTGAGCAGACAGAGTGAGCTGTAGAGGCACGGAGGACAATGTGGTGGAAAAGTGAGACAGACACAAAGACACACCCAAAACATGATGACAGNCATGCTTTCCGCACAAATCCTGGGCTCTCACTATTCTGAGCCCTGGAGTACAACAGCATCTACAGCCTCATAAGCATAGTTATTAGCATGTCACATGCTCTTAGAGGGCTCTTAAGGACAGCTCTCAGGGATGAAGGCTTTCTTCTCTGGACACCCTGCCACGACTGCTTCAAAAACGGAAAGCCAAAAATGGCCTTCCCGCCCATACAGTGGTCAATGAACACACACACACACACACACACACACACACACACACACACACACACAACCTAGCTGCCTCACTCACCTTCACCTATCATCTATCTATCATTTACCTATCTTCATCACTTTCATGTTTAAACACTACCACCATTAGCATCACTTTTAGACAATCAAGTTATAATTCGCTAAATTCAAAAATGTCTCATTTGGGGTTTCTTGCACCTTCCTTCATCCATCCTCTTAATTATTTAAGCTTTTTTTTTTCTCTTTTATTTTTGCCATTCCATATACCTAAGATTAGAACTCACATTTAGTCATTCTCAAACTCTTGAGTCCCAACTTAAGAATTTTAAATCTAGAGGTAACATTAGCTTTTGGCAAGAAAAGTAATATTCTGTTACAGATTTCTTCAATTCAAATTTGCCATGCTCTAGAGGCTCCATTTTTTCANGAGTGCAAACCTCAGAAGGCCANGCACGGGCAGCAGGGGGTGTGATCCTGAGTGTGAAATCTCTGCCTGCGCAGTTACTGCCTTACATATTCAGCATTTCAGCCTCACGCTAATATCTTCAAGGAAGAGAGCAAATGACACCTGAAGTACACTTGTAAAACTGCTGTCTGATCTGCTTTTCTTGAACTCCTGAGAGAAAAATCAGGGGGTAAGATTGCCAAGAGAGGGGAAAAAAGGCAAGTTCGTTAGAAAGCACAGGCTGGGTCAACGCCTAGGAGAGGCTGCCAGCAGGCAAGCATCTGGATGCACTTTCTGCAAGACTTTCGCTGTTACAAACTGAAACCAAGCTACCTGAGGGACCAGATGGAGAAACTGAAAAGCCTACTGCTGAGAGTGTCGCATACAGAAAGAGAGNATGAAAGAAAGCAGAGCCGTGCACAATGACAAGCTAATATATTTATCACCCAGCTCCAGTTTCAGACCCAGCTCCAAGTCCTGTCTTCTTTCAGCTTTCTCTTTCTGATTTTCTTAACTTTGGGGGTCTTTGCTCTTCTAAGAGAGAAACATTAGCAGCTGTGGGAAATCTGCTGAGCAGTTTCCTCCCACTGACTAGTTTCTCTTTGCCATATTCAAGTAATCTAACCCCCAACCCCAACAAGTTCTGTGTCTTCGTGTCTCCTTGAATCAAGGACTTGGTACTCTTTCCAACTTCCTCCTATCTGCTCCTAAGTGTCTCACCCCACCTCATTACAGTAACTACTGTGATCCACATCCAGCTTCTCGGTGTCATTGACCAAAACAATTCTAGTGAATCTGCTTTGCCTCTGGGATTTTCTTACATGCTAGTTCTAAAGTTATGGGGGCCGGGATGGGGGCAGGGGTTGCTGGAGAGGAGGCTCAGCAATTAAGAGCATATGCTCTTACAGAAGACCTGGGTTCCCACTACCATCACCTGTAACTCCAGCTCCAGGGAATCCAACACCCTCTTTTGACATCCACAGGCACTGTACTCACATACACAAGCCCACTTACAGCCATGCAGACATACGGACATGCAGATAATTTTAAAAATAAAAATACACCATTAATGCCAGCACCTGAGAGGAAGACACACGCATAGCTCTGTGAGCTCAGGGCCAGCCTGATCTACATAGCAAGTTCCAAGCCAGCTGCAACAAGTATATACCACCACACCCTGCTTTTCTTTTTTTTTTTATTACAATTGTATTTCCTCTGTGAGAGTTGGGGGGCATGTGCATGCTACAGGGAACATGTGAAGGTCAGGAGTTAGTTGTGTCTGTCCATCATGTCTGTCCCAGAGACTGAGCTCAGGCCATCAGGCTTGGCAAGTGCCTTACCCTGCTGAACCATCTCATGAACCCCCACACCCAGCTTTTCTATGTGGGTGCTGGGTATTAAAGTTAAGTGCTCATGCTTGCAAGGCTAGCACTTTGACTGACCTAGCTCCCAGCTTCTCTAAAGTCACTTTTATACAACATCAATTGGACTGATTTTTCTGATAAAAATCTATTAAATCAATTTAAATCAATGTATAANAATTAATTGTTAATGTTTGCATTTTTCAGTATGTATATATAAGCAGAAATTCAGTGTTCAAAGATTGTTTGCTGTTTGTGACAGGGTCTCACTCTATAGTCTGGGCTCCGCTGTAGGACAAACTCTTGATTTCCCTGCCTCAGACTCCAGTGACAGACAGGATTGCAGTTAGCAGCCACCATGCGCCGTTCCTCTAAGATTTGTGTGGTATCAGGGGGGAAACAGCAAATTTTCTCTTACAGAAGAACTAGACAGGAGTATAGCGATTTCTTTTATCGTTTTATTAAAAAGATAAAACTCGGGGATAAATATTAAGGAATGAACCTGAGAGATCCACAGAGCGACCAAGACAAGATCCTGCCCCTCTCCACTTCCTGAATGAAGAGAACCGCGCAACCGCTCGGCCCCTCTTCTTCCTCTTCGGTGTGTCCTTCTATATCCCTCTGAGTCGCCAGGAAACTCTTTGGTCCACCCCTGCCATCTGAATGTGGACTCCGCTCTCCAAACTGAGGCCGGGCTCTATTGGTGGTCCTGGAGCAGTTAACACAAAGAGATCTCTCCCAACACAGGAGTATTTGCTCTGCCAGATATCAAGAGTAATGAGAGAGCCGTGATGATACAGAATGTAGCCCTGGTGCAAAGACAAATGAATGGATGGAGCAGAAAAAAGAGATCAAATGGACCACACGCATCCAGATGCTGCTTTCCCTTTTTCTACTTCTTTTGGCAAACTCAATTTTATAACTGAGATGTCACTTTAGGGTAGTGAAGAGACCATATTCTTTTCAGTTAATACTTCTGGAATAAGTTGTGTCCATATGGAAAATAATGAAGCTACATCTTCAGTTCATATTATTAAAAAATCAACATCTGATGTATCATGCACACACACACACACACACACACACACACACACACGATCTGGAAAGCTGTTAGGAGGTGACACAGGCTTCTGGATAAGAAGAATCTTCTCCTGAGCTGTAAAAATCAACTAGAAAATAAGATTAGACATATTCTAGTAAATTAAAATTAGTAATTTACAATTCATCAAAAGGTATATATTAAGAGAGTCAAAATCAAAACAAAGAAAACCCAAGAGTGGAAAAATCTGCAATCTCAGCCAAATGTATTCATATCTGAGACATATTTTTAAAATTTTCTACAAATCAATGGGAAAAGACACACAGTACAAAAATAAAAAGACAGCAGATTTAAACAGACACATAAAAGAAGCCCAATCTGAATAGGATACCACATGTCTATAATCCCAGTGCTGGTCAAGCTGAGGCAGAGGTTGGTTCAAGGCGAGCCTAGGCTACATAGCATGAGTCTCTTCAAAAGTATAATAAATAAATAAATAAAAAGCCTGAGTCCAGTGTCTCATAAGTTATTTGACCTCACAAATTATCAGAAAAAAATATAAGCTGAAACCATAAGGATATCTACTACATACCCACCAGGTTGGTAAGATTTAAAAAGCTGATAACAGCTAGTAGTGGCAAGGACACAAAGCATAGGGTAACCCAAATACTGTTTGTGATACCAACAGTTTGTCCTGAACTGAAGAAAGCAGANTGTCCTCTCCTACTTAGTTTGACGATGCTCTTACCTCAGCACTGAGACAGAGGTATAAAAGGACACTGACTGGAGAAACTTGTGTCCTGTGATAGACCCCTCAGCACCCAACTGGATTCATAGAATGGAAAGCCACATACCAATAAAATGAGCCCACTACAGGCACACAAAGCCAGGAGCAGCACTAAGCAAAGATGAGGAAGCTCTGCTGAGTGGCCTCATTTATACAAAAATTAGCAGTTGAAACCAAGCTGCCATGCTTGGGGAAATACACGGAGCTGGTGGTAAAACTAAGTTAAGCAAGCCTCATGATATGTGGGGTTGTGTATGGAATATTCCTTTACACTCTGTGGGTATATGTCACTGTGATTGGTCTAATAAAGAAGCTGACTGGCCTGTAGCTAGGCAGGATGAAGTTAGGTGGGAGAACCAGACTAAGAGAATGCTGGGAAGAAGAAGGAAGAGTCAGCAGTCAAGAGGANACAGGAGAGAAGCAAGATGCCGTGTTGAAAAGAAGTACCACCACGTGGCAGANCAGAGGTAAGAAACATGGATTAATTTAAGTGTAAAAGCTAGTTAGTAATAAGCCTGAGCATCGGCTGATCATTTATAATTAGTAAGTCTCTATGTGGTTATTTGGGAGTTGGAAGTCCCAACAAAAACTCTGCCTACAGTTGTGGACTTTCCACTTAAGCTTCAGCATGAGAAAGCATGTGAGGAGGAAGGAANGTCTCCTGTGTAGATGTTCTGCCTCTTCCATGGGTGGCAGTTACCTGAGTGTCAGTCTGTAATTCTTGACAAACTTTATGCTGTGACTCATACTATGTATGTGCTGTACTCCATAGTCAATTTTTTTAAATGTTTATTTATTTTTGGGTATATGAGTGTTTTGCCTGTATGTATGTCTGTGTACCACATGCACATAGTGGCTGAGGAGGTCAGAAGAGGCTGTCAGATGCCCTGGGACTAGAGTTACAGAGGATTGTGAGCTATTGTGTAGATGCTGAGAACTGAACCCAGGTGTTGGGTAAGAGCAGCCAGTGCTCTTAACTACAGACCCATCTCCCCAACCCCAGAGTTTTGTTTTGTTTTGTTTTGAGACAGGGTCTCACTATGTAGCCCTGGCTGTCCTGGAACTTGATATGTAGACCAGGCTGGCCTTGAAGTCACAGAGATCCACCTNCCTCTGCCTCCCAAGTACTGGAATTACAGTCATACCCCACCACACCTGGCTCACAGTCAGATTTTTTTNATAGAATTTATCTACTAGATAAATGTACCTCACAATATACAACCCTAGTTTTTAAAATATTTTATTTATTCTTTGATAATTCATATATGTACATAAAGTATTTTGTCCAGAGTTGTCCCCTTGTTATCTTCCCTTATCCTCTCCCACTCCCGCTGGATCTCTTCTTCCCAGTGTATCCCCCTCCGTGCTGGTTAATTTTATGTCTACTTGACACAAACTGAAATCATTTGAGAAGAGGGAACCTCANTNAAGAAAATGCCTCCNTAAGATTGCACTGTAGGCAAGCCTGTAGAGCATTTTCTTAATTAGTGATTGATGTGGGAGGGAGGGCCCAGCCNNTTGTGGGTGGTGCCAGCCCTGGGCTGGTGGTCCTATAAGAAAGNAGACTGAGCAAACCATGGGGAGCCAGCCAGTAAACAGCACTCCTNCAGGGCCTCTGCATCAACTCCTGCCTCCAGGTTCCTACCCTGTTTGAATTCCTGTCCTGGCTTCCTTCAGTGATGGGAGTACAATATGGAAGTGTAAGCCAAATATACCCTTCGCTCCCCTACTGGCTTTTTGGTCATGGTGTTCCATTGCAACAATAGAAATACTAAGACACCTTCCTACATTCATGGTTTTTTCTTTTTTTTATGATCCACTGACTTCAGGGTTGCTTGCATGAACATGAGTGGGGAATTATCTACTGGATAATTATCTACAGCTTACCAATGGCTTCAACACCACTGAAGAAAAATGACTCCCCTATTCCCGGTAACCACTAACTGCCAGTAATTTCTCGGCTGAGGGTGAAGCCTTATGGTCCTCTCCCCACCATCCATACTGGAATTTTGACCTTGAACAGGTAACTATAACAGCTGTGAGTTCACGAGTGCAAGGCCAGAAGACAGCATTTCATGACACACCTTTCCTTCCTCTGCTCTGACCGTGCTTTCTGCCTTCTCTTCAACAGTGGACCTGTTTGATTGTTACCTATTCTTTGTCAGTTTCAAATAGATTNTTAAAACACTCTGCTCACACCCATCCCTCCACCCTCCCCTACCTTCTGTCAGTCCCCCTAACCACTCACCCTGCCCCTAACACCACGTCCGCATTTCACTTTCAAGTCTTTTGATTTGGTTTGGTTTAGTTTTTGCTTTGCAACAACGAAATCTAGTCTGGGCCACTCCCATGCACATGGCTGGAGTTATCCACTGGAACATGAATTACTCACTAAGGACAAAGATTGTCTGTTCCCAGCAGCATTCTACCATTATTGGCTCCCATGGCCAAGGCCCTGTGAGCCCTTCCCCTATCTTTAACTGAATGTTGAGCACTCAGGCCCTCCCCACCTCTGTTTTATTTATTTAACAAAGCTTTATTTTTTCCAAGTGTACAGCTTTTGAACCTGTTCATGCATCAGCACCTGGGGCACCTCCATCCTTTGTGTTTCTGGTGTAAATTACTTGGGCTCTATGCTTTGAAACCACGTTGATAAGCACTTTACTAAGTAGCTCCTGGAGGGTTNCCCTGGCCAAGGAANNGTGGATTTTCAGTCTCCCAGAGACCACAGCTGGAGGAATAAGNTTATGATTGGGAACTTCCTCATAGCTTTTGTCTCATGTAGCTTGGTCAAACAAGACTAGATATTTGAGTTTGTCTGAGCTATGCATTTGGACCACTTCTTTTTGGCCTCCACACCAGACTTGGTTACTGGGTCTTTGTCTTTCTTGACCAACTTTCCAACATCTTTCTTCTTGTTGTCCTCTTTGGACAACATGGAGAAGCTCAGAGAGTGGCAAAGACCACTGCAGCCTCACTAAGATGTATAGGGGCAGAAGGGACCCCTCCCATATCTTTAAATGAATGTTTACCATTCAATCTTGTTCAGACTCTATGCAGGCAACCACTGCTGTTGTGAGTTCATGAGTACTTCCATCCATCTTGTGAGTATGACATCCTAGATCATGCCATACCCACAAGACAGTGTTTCACAACTCTCCTCATCATCACTCGACTCTTAGATTCTTTTCACCCCACTTCTGAGACATTCCCCAAACTTGGTATCTTGGGCAGCCATGATTCTCTTCACTAACCACTGTTTGCTGTAAAGAGAAATCTCTTTGAGCAAGGCTGAGGATCACACTGCATTTAAGAGGCAGTTTGACAATGTGCCCATAGAGCAAAACAAGAGTAGTCTGTCATCCTTGGTGCTTATGACGCCCCAGTCATGGGCCTTTGACTGGGTCCACAGAACTGGGCATAAACCCCCTTTGGAACATACTTAGCCTGTCTAGAAGGCCTGATTGGATGGAGTATGTTTGCAGCAGATAAGACTACCTCCTCTTTAAACATTTTCACTTATNACCTTGCACTGCATATTGCCAAAGACATGATCTTTTTCCATGGCCCTAAATTCAGCTCTGAACTATTTTCATTATGCAACTGTTTCTATGGGAAATTATATTCAGATAGAATTCAGACATTATGAATATTTTTAAACATGAAAAATCAAATAACTGAGAAAAGTTCAATGTCAAATGAGTAAACGCAAATGCAATATCTTTTTGAATCATACTAAGAAAACCAGACAAGTGCCAACTGCTGCCCTGGCTGAGATGAGAGCATCAAAGAAACCTCTGATCCTGTCACCAGGCCAGAGGCAACCCAGATGACTTAGATGACAGTTCCTGATCCAGCTTATGACTTTCTGTCCTATCTGACACCATAAAGTAAAATAATTTTAATTAAAAAGGTGAAGTGTCTTACTTGAGGGCCTTTCAGTGGGTATGTATTTTACTTCTGCAGCCATGAGCTTGCTACTCACTCTTGTACACTGGGCACAGTACTCAGTTACTGACCAAAATGGAGATGTGGTGTTGGGCACAGGTTTTCAAGGGATAAGCTCAGATCAAGCATGGCATCTTCCTTCATATCCCTNTTGAACAGCTCCAGAGGAGAGGCAGTGGATATGTTATGATTTATTCCTTTTTAATTAGTCTTTGCATTAATTATCTTTTGCTCTGAACAGCCACCCAAACCTTGGTGGCTTAATGAAGCAACTGTTGCTGGCTGCTGTAGCACATACCTCTCTGCCCAGGATTTAGAAGCTGAGGAAGAGGATCACCCATTTAAGGCAGTCAGGGCTACATGGTAAAACCCGGTCAAAAAATGGAAGAGGGGAAGAGGAGGATGCAGAAAGCAGGGAGGAGGAAGAAAAGTCACCATTTATCTTGCTCCAGTTGGGTGTGACTGGGCTCACTGGTGACANCTAGCTAACCTTGAACAGTGAAAGGATGGAGCAAGTACACATGTCTCCATCATCGTAACCCTTCAGGCTCACATGCCCCCATAAACANGGCAGATTGAATGTACAAGGCGTGTTTAATTCTCTGCTAGTGTGACATTAACTAGAGCACCTTGGTAAAGCAAGCCATGGGATCTGACCCAGAATCNGGAAGGCAGAGAACTACCAGAGTGTGAATGTTGGATGGTGACTCTTTAGCCATTTTTGAATTCTATTACATCCCTAACAAGCCTTTGCTAAGGTCACACAGTCAGTACAGCATACCGAGAACACAGTTCACTGCTCTCTGGTTACCACTGTGTTCTTTCCATCAGATCAAATGAACAGAAGGAGCAGTGAAGCTACTGAGGAGGGAGCAGGGAGCCTATGCAAGGGGAGATACTTAGGGAGTCACAGAATAAACCAGATCACATGATAACCTCTGTGATCGGAACTTTTTAGTGCATGTACTCATGCTGGGGAAATCATCTGGATAATGGCCACGTTTCCTTTGTTTTGTGCAATGCTAATCACTCAGAGGATTTATTTCATCTACAAGGTTAAGGCAGACAACCATTCCATTTTCCTACATCTTTTTATCCTCTTCCTGTTCCCATGCCCATCATGGCAATCTCTTCTAGTTTGTTTCTGTTACTGTGAGAAAACACCCTGACCAAAGGCAGCCTCGGAGATGAAAAGGTTTATTTGACTTACATTTCCAGGTCACATCATCACTGAGATAAAGTAGGGCAAGAACTCAAGCATGAAGAAATGCTGCTTACTCCCTCATTCTCTGACTCATGTTCACCTAGCTTTTTATATCACCCAGGCCATCTGCCTACAGATGGTACAACTCACAGTAGGCTGGGCCCTCCCACATCAACCACCAGCGAAGACACTCTCTCACAGACATGGCCAACGCCAATCTTACAGAGGCCATTGTTTTCAACTGAGCCTCCCTTTCCCAGGTGACTCCAGGTTGTGTCAAGTTGATGATAAACACTAATCAGGACAGCATCTCAATATGACTTCCCAGAGGTCAGGCTGGAATCCTTAGTAACACTCAACTGAATTTTACAAAGTGATGTCTTTTAAATTTGGTTGGCTAAATGATCATTAGTACCTGTCTCTTATACACATCTAGATGTGTATAAGAGACAGCACATACACACGATAATATAAACTGGCTTTCTAGGGATGTAACTCATTGAAGAGTGCTTTCCTCGCATGTGCTGGGCCCTGAGTTTGACACCCAGCACCACAGAAAAAGAAAACTATAAAGCAAACTGTTCCCTCTGGGGATGCTTGTTTTATCACAGGTGTGGTTTGTACTGCAAAGAGTGTTCTGTCACAGCTGGACCAAGAGGATCCTCATTTAATACATTCTGCTTTCTGTTGCTCTTATTTCATGTTCAAACTGTGGCAGCTCTGACTGAAGGTTCAGAAAGTCCAAGAGCATAAGCCATAAAGAAGGTTGTGGAGTCAGACTACATGGGGTGGTTCCTACACGTGCATATGCCAGCTCGAGTACACTCAGGGTTCAGTGTTCACATCTGCCAAGTGAGAATCAGAGTGTCCACCTCAAAGGCAACATGAAGGTCTGAACAGAATCAGTATCTGAACAGTGCTCAGCATTCAGCACAGAGCCTGGCTCCCGGGCATACAGCACAGAGCCTGGATCCTAGGCATACAGCACAGAGCCTGGCTCCTGGGCATGTAGCACAGAGCCTGGATCCTAGGCATACAGCACAGAGCCTGGCTTCTTGTAGTGTTCCTTAAGTAATCGCCCTTGCTGCAGTTAGTTATGTTATCATAAGACAAATCATTTGAAGAATTGGTTCACAATCCCTGAAATCCCCCTCAAATAGCAGGGGAACTGAAGACCTACCTCTAATGAATTCTACTGTATTACTTGTTTGTTTTAAATCTCATCAACTCTAATTTACAACAAGTGCAGTATTTCCTGGTGTCCTCTGATGCATTAGTTACTTTGCCCAGCCTTTTCTTTTGCTCCCTGTGGCTGCTCTTCCCTCGTGCCAGAGCAGGCGTTACTGACCTTCCTTCACGCCCNTTCGGAAACTGTACAGCCTCCCTCACAGCCACCGACCACCCTTCTACATAGTTTTAGAAACANCACAGAGATGAAAACCACTAGGCTGAGGAAGATGCCACCTAGTTCTTTNTTCAAAACAGTCNTATTTCTGAATAAAGATTAGAGAGTTCTGGACTGGTATCCTTCTTGAAAAAAAACACCATGTTTCCCTGCAGAAGGCAAAGCTTCAGTAAGGGGCAAGTCCTATTTCCCTTTGGGTCTCCATTGTCCTTTTAACAAGAACAGGCACACACTAAGAGGAAGCTCTCTCCCTGAAACAATAAGTGGTCCCCATAGAACTCAAAGGCCCCTGAGNAAATAGCTATTAATTTTTTTCATTCATTTTGTTAGCAATAAGTGTCTCAGATCCACTGAATTAAAAGTAAGATCTCTGGAGTCAGGTGACAATTACATAGCAAAATGCCCCAGGGGTCTGCTTCCTAACAA
>LZPO01117387.1:12211-23088 GCA_001675575.1 Neotoma lepida
ACCTATGAGTGAGTTCTTGAAGAGATGTTTGATTCTCAGCAACCACCCAGGGACCCACAACTATCTTTTATTTCAATTCCAGGGGATATAGCACCCTCTTTTGGCCAGGGAACCAGGCCTGCACACATTTATGCAGGCAACATACTCAAACATATCAAAATATTTTTAATAAAATGACTCACATTATAAGCACAGATATATTCTCTATTTACTTGTATTCCCTTTTATTGAGAGCTGCTGGTAGCAAAAGGCCATGGGAGTATNCAGCAGGNGACAACTAGTGTTCATAGGGTCAACCTATCAGAACCACGGGTTCTGATAGAGGACCAAGCCATCACTCAAGGCGTGTTGGAGTTATTGCCTTTTGAGTGAATTGGCTGTTTCTTGTTGTAAACATCTTGTGCAATAACAGCTATGGTATCTTCCCATTACCATGCTTTTTCATAAAATGAAATGTAATCTCATGATTATATCTCAATTTTATGGGCACATATATCTGTGGGTGGTCAGAAAGATGACTTTTCATTTAGCTGTATAATTTTGCTATGTAGAAATATACTAGGATATGCTTCATAGCCAGATTCATTTTCTCATGAAACTGTAGACACTTAAAGCCTGCTTTGTTCCTTTTGCTCAGACTAACACAGAAAATAATAATCTCTCCTCAGTCTAACACAACTGCACACATTTAGCTAATTTTTAACCTCAGAGCAAGTTTAAACTAGACTAAAGGCCTTTATATATATATATATATATATATGTAAGTTTAGTTATGCACATGGTCACTGTTGCAGTCAGGTGTCTATCAAGATTACTAACACAAAACACCCTGAGAAAAGCCTGCCAATTCTTCACTTGCCAAGTCTGCTGATAAAAAGTTATGTCTCAGAGTTTGTGGAATTGGACACTGTGACCCCTCCCTCTGGTCCTGAGACCTTGGAACCTTGCATTGCTATGGTAATGGTTCTGCTCCTTATCATNTGTTCTAGGGATTTGCTATGACCTTGAGGGTTTTGAAACTTTTCTCAGGATTGCAAGGAGTCTCTGGCTAGAATTGTGAGAAGTCAGGCAAGAGAGGAGCTAAGATGGAGAACTGACTTAGAACAATAAACTGAATGGACTGAAAGGCACAGTGCACATAGATTCATTTGATATTCCTAAAATTAGAATCCCAGCTGGTTGTAGATTCTTCCACAGACCCTGGGAAAGCGTTATCCNGGGCTGGACTCCAACATCTCTTGTTACCCTTTCATGTACAAGAGCTATTCTGCTATCATCAGTGTATGTAGAGATTTTATTGTAATTGCTGATAAATATTTAGTTGAGATTCCTTGCTTTATGAATTTGTGCACTAATCTTATTAGTAAATATTATATTTCATGTCTTTCATTGCTGATTTCTTATTATATTTGCTGTATCAGTGCTATTGTTTTAGATACAAGTTGCAAGAATAGNCATTTCATCTTTCATGCAATCTCAAGCATTAAATGTCTAATGTATCACTGGTTTTTATAAATAGCCTGAGCTTTATTGACAGTCATGACAGTAAGATACTTTTGCCACCATGCTTTACTTCCTCATAAATTTATCAGGACTACCTGTTGTCTCCTGTAGAAATGATTTTGAAGACACTATAGAGATAATTATAAAGTTTTTCTTCTTAGTTGCCAGAATGATGACTTATATGCATACATTGTATAGTGTTAAAATGGTCTTTGTCTTGTAAAATACATTCAAGTATATCATGATTCATCACAGGAAGGAAACATTGTGGGGAAAGTAAAAGATTCAAGGGGAAAGAAGAGGAGGAGGAAGAGACAGTTAAATAAAATTTATTTTACTCCTTTCCTCTATATCCACATTTTACCTTATACACCAGTCAAAGCAACTTTGTAGAAAAGACATCTCTGTTCACTATGTGCACTCGCTGTGCTCCACAGCAGTAANAGCAAGGCTTTTTCAGCATCTAATGAGGTGATCATATGGTTTATTTATTTCTTTAGTGCATCTGACTTCTTTAGGTTGGAGTTTTTCTTCTAGTGCTTTCTGTAGGGCTGGATTTGTGGATAGGTATTGTTTAAATCTGGTTTTGTCTTAGAATGTCTTGTTCATTCTGTCTATGGTTATTGAAAGTTTTGCTGGAGTAGTCTGGGCTGGCATCTGTGGTCTCTTAGTGTCGAAATTACATCTGTCAAGGACCTTCTGGCTTTCAGAGTCTCCATTGAGAAGTCAGGTGTTATTCTGATGGGTCTGCCTTTGTAAGTCACTTGGCCTTTTTCCTTTGCTGCTCTTAATATTCTTTCTTTATTTTGTATGTTTAATGGTTTAATTATTATGTGGNGAGGGGACTTTTTTNGGGGATCTAGTCTATTTGGTGTTCTATAAGCATCTTGTATCTTCATAGTCATTTCCTTCTTTAAGTTGGGAAAGTTTTCTTCCATGATTTTGTTGAATATATTTTCTTGTCTTTGAGTTGGTATTCTTCTCCTTCCTCTATGCTTATTATTCTTAGGTTTGGTCTTTCCATGGTATCCCAGATTTCCTGAACATTTTATGTTATGACTTTTTTGGCTTTGGTGTTTCCTTTGACTGATGAATCTATTTCCTCTATTGTATCCTCTCACCAGAGNTTCTCTCTTCCATCTCTTGTATTCTGTTCATTATGCTTGCATCTATAGTTCTTGTTCATTTGCTCAGATTTTCTATTTACAGCAATCCCTTGATTTGTGTCTTCTTCATTTTTTCTATTTCAATTTTCAGGTCTTGAACTGTTTCCTTTACATGCTTTATTGCTTTTTCATGGTTTTCTTGCCATTCTTTAAGGAATTTATTAATTTCTTCCAATTTTTTGTCTTTTCTTCAATTTTTAAGGGACTTTTTCATTTCCTCTTTAAAGGACTCTATCACCTTCATAAAGTTATTTTTAAGGTTGCTTTCTTTTACTTCTTCTACATTGTGGCGTTCAGGTCTTGCTGTTGTAGAACCACTAGGTTCTGGTGATGCCATATCATTCTTCATATTTTTGCATGTATTTTTACACCGATGTCTACCCATCTCTTCCTCCAATNGGTACAAGAAGTGCCTGTGTCTGAGTGAGCTGCTTTTGGTCCAATCTGTGCTTACTGTGTCTGTGTCTCAGGGGGCCACTCTGGGTCCAATCTTAGCTCTTTGTCTAATTGGAGCTGGTAGATTCTATGTCTCAGGGAGCCACTCTTTGTCCTATCAGAGCTCTTGGTCCAATGGGAGCTAGCAGATTCTATGTCTCAGGAAGCCACTTTTTTTAAAATCATACCTACATTTAAGTTTTTTATTTTTATTTTTTAATTGAAAAAATTTTTTTTATTAATTTTACATACCGATCACAGATCCCCCTCTTCCCTTCTCCAAACAGACACTTTAGCCACCCCTACCCCAACCCAACCCCTATTCCCTCATACAAGAAGGTAAGGCCCCCCCATGGTGAGTCAGCAGAGCCACGTACATTCAATTGAGGCAGGTCTGAGCCCCTCCCCATGGTTCAAGGCTGTGCAAGGTGTCCCACCACAGGTAGTGGGCTCCAAAGAGCCTGCTCATGCACCAGAGATGGATTCTGATCCTACTGCCAGGGGGCCCCTTAAGAACATCAAGATACACAACTGTCTTGCTTATGCAGAAGTCCTAGTCAAGTCCTGTGGAGGCTCCACAGGTGGTGGTCTAAATTTCATGAGTTCTCATTAGTTTGGTTTGGTTGTCTCTGCAGGTTTCCCCATCATGATCTTGATGCCCCTGTCTCAGAGAATCCCTCTTCTCTCTCTTTGACTGGACTCCTGGGGCTTAGCCTGGTGTTCGGCTGTGGATCTCTGCATCTGCTTCCATCAATTACTGGAGAAAGGCTCTCTGATGACAGCTAGGGTATTCACTGATCTGATTACTGCAGTAAGCCAGTTCAGGCACCCTCTCTACTATTGCTAGTAGTCTAAGCTGGGGTCATCCTTGTGGATTCCCATGAACTTCCCTAGCACGTGGTTTCTCCCTAAGCCCATGATGTCTCCCTCTATCATGGTATCACTTTCATTGCTCTCCTACTCCATGCCTGTTCCAGCTTGAACATAAGGGAATAGAAAAAAGCTGCTCTTCATCCAATGAGAGCTCTTGGTCCAATCAAAGCTGGCAGATTCTTTATCTCAGAAAGCCACTCAGATCACAAGGGGATGGGGAGGTTTGATGATGGGGAGGTTTGGTGTAGGGCATGGGTTTTATAGATTGCAAGGTCTGATGGGGATTTGGTGGGGGAGAATGCTCACAGGAGTCTTCCCTGCTGGCTGGCGACTGGGGCAGTGATGGGTGGGGTTTCCTGGGGACTGGTTGCATCCCAGGGCCTAGGTCCTAGAGGTAGGACTCTCCTTGGTCCAATTAGAGATGGTGGATTTTGTGTCTCAGGAAGCNGCTGGAGTTACAGGGGGATGGGTAGGTTCGTGGGTCTTGTAGATTGCAGGGTCCGATGNAGGGTTTTGGTGAGGAAGCCTGCCCACAGGAGTCTTCCCTGCTGGCTGGAAACTGGAGCAGCAATGGATCCAATTTACCTTTTTTGTGATAATATATTTGGTGCATAAACAAAAATTGAAAGGCCAAAATATAAAGATCTCACTCAAAGTATAATGAAAGAAATTATAGATTACTCNTTATATTTGTACATGATTTTGCCCTTCTTTCATTGTGCTGACANAGACTCTCTCCTGAAGGGTTAAGCAGAGTCTCTTACACAGTAATCAAGTCACCTATCTTAGTTGGTACCTGCTGAGTTCAGGACAATTTTCACGGTTTCTCATCTGTGAGGTTTCCAAGCAGGCCTCAGAGTATCCCAGATATATTAAGTGGCAATCGATCAGGGATTTATTTCATAGTGAAAATCGGCAGGAGTATATTGGAGTTTATTGCTACTTTCAAGGTACACATGGTCCTTGCACATTGACACAGACACCAATATAAACCTCTTTTCTTAGAATGTCCCAGCTGCCAAATGTACTTTTTATTAGATGAGGAGCACAACACATTCTGCATCTGTGTGAGATGCTGGAGAACTCAGGATAAACATTTGCAGCTGAGGACCCTGGACCACCAGTGTTTCCTCAAGTGCCACCCACTTTCAGCCAAGTAAATTGCTACAGCATTGGCATTGCTTCTGCAGCAGGATGATGTCTGATGTTCTCTCAGCAATCAGGACCAGCTGAGGTAAAGCTGAATCAAAGGTCATCGTCATACAAATGTCTNCCTTGCTTGAAGTTANTCGTCACCACAGCTAAGTAACTTAGAAATATGTTCTAGTNAGATTCCCTCCTTTTCTGTGATGTGCAAGTCTTACTTGTCTCTTTTTCAGTTTTTAAATTCCATTTTAGCAAATATAAATCTATATATTCACCTCCTTTTGTATTCTATTTATGAAATATATTATCCTAACCCTAAAATTTATACTATGTGTCTTATTTATTTACAGCAACACTTCAACCTCAAGCTGAAGGCTGAAAATTCCATATGATCTCTATATACAGGGATCACAGTTCTTTAATCACTGAAGCTAAGATTGTTCTTTGGAAAATTAAAATTTTAGTATATTTTTCATCCCTGTGATCTTATTTGTTTCAACCTGAGCAGACAAAGATTTCCTCCTGCTCTCTACCCTCCATTCAAGCAAATTTATAACCACAATATTTGTTATGTGACAATGTTATTTAAACTTTTTTGAGCAACTGTATCCCTTTCTCCAGTCACTAAACACAAGTTCTGTGATGCTGTTGATTATAAATAAAGGGAATCTCTCCCAACACATGTGTATTATTTATGTATATCAGTGTCCAAATTACCATAGAGAAAAAAATTAAAAGATTCAGTTATTCATTGACACAGACTCCCTTATTATCCATATCAAATCAGGCTGCCCAACTCTCATACCTTGACATAATCAGAAAAACTTCATAGAATCTGTCCAAATTTGGAGGTCTTTAAGGGGAGGAGAAATTTATCCCATTATTAGAACTGGATGTGCAGTAAGTTTCACTCAGTTGCTAGTAGGTTTTTAGTTGCATGTTTCATAGCACATTCATAAAAGGTTTTTTAGGCTGTAAAGTGCATTAGGTGTGTGTGCATATCCCAAACAAAGTAGAGTCCCAAGTTGTTAAACTAATCCTTATGTTTACATATTTCAAAGCCACCATATCTATGAAACACATCCTTGAGAGACTGAAACTGGAGGATGTCTAACAACTTGATGGAGGGTTTCTGGTGGAGAGGTCAGGAGGACTGGGACCTGAAGTATAGTGCTGTCTTTATTGGAACAAAAGTGACAGGAACAGCTTTGTCTTAGTTAGGATTTCTACTGCTCTGAAGAGACACCATGACCATGGCAACTCTTATAAAGAAAAAACATTTTCTCTGCCTACCTTCCCTTACTTACCACCCCCCACCATGCTCACAATTTACTAAGGAGATCTTATCTATTCCCCTTCCTAGGGGGATCCATGCATGTCACTCTTAGAGTCCTGTTTGTTACCTAGCTTCTCTGGGGTTGTGGATTGTAGCCTAGTTATCCTTTGCCTTATGTGTAATATCCACTTATGAGTGAGTACATACCATGTTTGTCTTTCTGAGTCTGAGATGGTATTTTCTAGTTCCATCCATTTGCCTGCAAATTTCATGGTGTCATTATTTTTTTACCACTGAGTAATATTCCATTGTGTAAATGTATCACTTTTTCTTTATCCATTCTTCCATTGAGGGGCATCTAGGTTGTTTCCAGGTTCTGGTTATTACAAATAATGCTGCTGTGAATATAGCTAAATGATTGTCTTTGTGGTATGAATGTGCATCCTTTGGGTATATTCCCAAGGATGGTATTGCTGGATCATGAGGTAGATTGATTCTCAATTTTCTGAGAAACTGCCATGCTGATTTCCAAAGTGGCTGTACAAGATTGCACTCCCACCAGCAATAGAGGAGTGTTCCCCTTACTCTACATCCTCTCTAGCATAGGNTGTCATCAGTGTTTTTGATCTTAGCCATTCTGACAGATATAAGATGGTATCGCAGAGTTGTGTTGATTTGCATTTCCCTNATGGCTAAGGATGTTAAACATTCTTTAAGTGTCTTTCAGCCATTTGAGATTCTTCTGTTGAGAATTCTGTATAGATCTGTACCCAATTTTTTAATTGGATTATTTGATATTTTGCTGTCTAGTTCCTTGAATTCATTTATTTATTTATTTATTTATTTATTTATTTATTTATTTATTGTTTTTCGAGACAGGGTTTCTCTGTGTGGCTTTACGCCTTTCCTGGAACTCACTCGGTAGCCCAGGCTGGCCTCGAACTCACATAGATCTGCCTGCCTCTGCCTCCCGAGTGCTGGGATTAAAGGCATGCACCACCACTGCCAGGCCTAGTTCCTTGAATTCTTTGTATANTTTTGAGATNAGCCCTCTAACTGATGTAGGGTTGGTGAAACTCTTTTCCCATTCTGTAGGCTATCATTTTGTCTTCTTTACTGTGTCCTATGCCTTATAGGAGCTTCTCAATTTCAGTCAGTCTCATTTATTAATTATTGCTCTCAGTATCTGTGCTACCAGTTTTATATTTAGGAAGTGGTCTCCTGTGCCAATGCATTCAAGGCTACTTCCATTTTCTTTTCTTTCAGGTTCACTATAACTGGATTTCTGTTGAGGTCTTTGATCCAATTAGACTTGAGTTTTGTGCAAGGGTATAGAGCGGGTTCTATTTGCATTCTTCTACATACCACCATCCAGTTTTGCCTTCACCATTTGTTTGACATAGAAGGAGAGCAAGGAAAGAGACATTTTGATAGAGGGAACCATTATGAAATACNGGAGAAACCTGGTGCTAGGGAGATTCCAAGGAGCACACAAAGATGACCCCAGCTAAGACTTTAAGCAATAGTGAAGAGGGTGCCTGAACTGGCCTTCCCCTGTAATCAGATTGATGACTATCCTAATTGTCATCATAGAACCTTTATCCAGTAACTGATGATAACAGATGCAGAGATCAATAGCTAAGCAGTGGGCAGAGTTCCTGGAGTCCATTCAAAGAGAGGGAGGAGNCATTATATGAGCAAATGAGTCAAGAACATGATGGGGAAACCAACAGAGACAGCTAACCCAATCTAGTTGGAGCTCACTGACTCTGGACTAATAGCTGGGGAACTGGCATGGGACCGAACTAGGCCCTCTGAATATGACAGTTGTGTGGCTTGGGCAATTTGTGGGACCATTGGCAGTGAGACCAGGATTTATCCCTAGTGNATGAACTGACTTTTTGGACCCCATTCCCTATGGAGGGATACCTTGCTTAGACTCAATACAGGCTTTAGTTTCTGCCTCAACTTGATATGCCAAACTTTGTTGACTTCCCATGGAAGACCTTAACCTCTCTAGGGTTGATAGGAATGGGTGGAGGGAAGGAGGTGGGTGAGCAAGAAGAAGAGAGGGAGGGGGAACTGTAGTTGGCATGTAAAATGAAAAAAAAACTTTTAAATAATAAAAAAGAAGAACATTTAATTGAGGTGGCAGCTTACAATTCAGTTCAGAGGTTCAGTCCATTATCTTCATGGCAGGGAGCATGGCAGCATGTAGGCAAACATGGTGCTGGCTACATCTTGATCAGAAGGCAACAGGAAGTGATCTGAGACACTGGGCAGTATCTTGAGAATAGATGAGACATAAATTCCTGCTTCCAAAGTGACACACTTCCTCCAATAAGACCANACCTACTCAATCAAAGCCATTCCTCCTAATAGTGCCATTCCCTTTGTGGGCCATTTTTTCTCAAAACCACCACAAGCTCTTTTCTCTGAAGGAAGCAGCCAGAGCCCTGAGCCACGTGAAGCAAGGTTCTGTACAGCCCACACCAAATTGTGTCTTTTTTTGGAAAGGTTTGTTGGAGATTTGCTTTGAATCTTAAAGACATTTCAAACTTATATTAATAATTTCATGTCCTTGACAGTACTCTAGCTTATTGCATTGACATTTGTAGCCTTCTAAATCTTCATTGTAACTTCCTGTTTTCTATTGTTTATTTAGTAACATTCCAAATTAATATTAACAATATTCAATTCCAATTGACTTGCCATAATTTCTACTGAAAAGGTTTTGTATTTTTTATGTTTTCTAACTGAACATTTTCCTGAAGATGTGGACACATGTGTTCCATTTTCCCATTTCTCCCTGAAAGAAGAGCAGTACCAAGATGGTGTTTATGCTCAGTTGTTTCCTTGAGTGTGTTCTTATTGATATGTAAACACCTGTTCACATGTCTGCAATCTAAAGACTTCTGTTCTTGATTTACTGCCATCAAATAATTTTTGTACATTGATACTTTGAGAAGAATACAATATGCAGTATCATAATAGTCTCACTATCACCAAGTACTTGGGCTTGGCATTGCTTTTTCAATGGTATGTGTACCATTCAGTGTTATTATTTCTAGTATATTGAATCTCATTATCCACAAGTCATTATTTTAAAAAGGAATTTATTTTTTTATTGTGTGTGTCTAGGCTTATGTTCACATGCCTGTCATGGTGCAAGTAACAAATTGGGGTAGTTGATATTGTAGTTTGTGATGATCAAATTCAAGTAGTGAATCTTGGTGGCAAGTGAGCCACCTTGATGTCCCCATCATAGAGAATTTTTAATACTTTGACTTATATTGCTGTACACACAATAAAGCCATACAATAGCATATTTATTAGTAACACATTGTGTACATTGTTGCAAAAATTTTCACATTTAGATTCTTATAGAAAAAAATTTCTTCCCCTCTNATATTGGCTTAGAGACAGTCATTAAGTTTAGCTATAAAGGACAAGGTTTTACTCCCCTTACTTACTTTTGTCTTTCTTGTCCTTATAGACTTTAATGTCTTAATTATTATTCAGAGATTCCCCTTCAACTAGCTTAAATACCTGATGTTGATAAGTAAAACCCTTGANCATTAATACTACTGGGGCAGATGTTAAGTCTTCTCTAGAAGAGCCTGGAGGAAGGCAAGCAGGCTACTGTTTCTCCTTCAAAACTCTGACAAGAACAAACATCTGCATGAACCATAGGGCTGTGCTGCTATCTTAACATGCCTAAGTCTTGCAGATTATTTGTGTCTCCATTCATGCAGATCCAGCCTTTTTCAGTGGAGTCCATCTGCCCCCTGCTGCAGANAGCACAGATTTTATCTGTTTAACTGCAAATAGGAGACATTTCATGTAGCTTCTTTCTCTCGCTCTTTCTTTTTAAAATTTGTTTATGTTACATCCTGGCTGCAGTTTCCTCTCCCTCTTGTCCTCCCAATATCTCCTCCTACCACATTCTGTTCCCAACCCCCAATCTACTCCTCTTCCCTTTTTCTTCAGGAAAGTGCATGTCTCGCCTCTGGATATCAACAGACATGGCATATCAAGCTGCAGTAAGACTAAGCACCTTCACATGTATTAAAGTTGAGGAGTGTCACCCAGTAGGAGGAGTAGGATCCCAGAAGCTAGGAAACAAGTCAGTGATAGCCCCTGCTCCCGCTGTTAGGAGTGGGATACACAAGATACACAACTGTAACATATATGCAAAGTGCTTAGGTCAGTCCCATATAAGCTCCCTGGTTGTCATTTCAGTCTCTGTGAGGCCTTATGAGACTAGGTTAGTTGATTCTATGGGTTTTCTTGAGAGGCCCTTGACCTCTCTGGCTCCCATAATCCTTTCTCCTCTTTTTGTACAAGATTCTTAAAACTCCACTTAATGTTTGGCTGTGGGTCTGTATCTGTTTCTATCATTTGCTGGATGAAGCCTCTCTGATGACAATTGGGCGAGGCACCAATCTTTTAAAAGGAGATTTCCAACTCAAGTTTCA
>LZPO01117387.1:36649-63103 GCA_001675575.1 Neotoma lepida
ACACAGACACACACACACACACACACACACACACACAACTGACAGCTCACGCTGGAGAGAATAGGGAACACTTCTCCATTGCTGATGGGAGTGCAAACTAATACAGCCACTTTGAAAATCAATATATTGGCTTATTAGAAAATTGGGAATCAATCTACCTCAAGACCCCACTATACCACTCCTGGGCATATACTCAAAGGACCCTCCATCATACCACAAACACAATTGCTCCTATGTTCATAGCAGCTTTATTCATAATAGTCAGAAACTGAAAACAGCAGGATGTCCCTCAACCAAAAAATGGATAAATAACATGTGGTACATTAACACAATGGAGTGTTACTCATCTGTTAAAAACTATGACATGATTAAATTTGCTGACAAATGGATGGATCTAGTAGATCATCCTGAGTGAGGTAACCCAGGCCCAAAAGGACAAAAATAATATGTACTCCTTTATAACTGGGTATTAGCTGTAACATAAAGAATAATCATGCTACAATCCATAGACCCAGAGAAGCTAAGTAACAAGCAGGGCTCAGGAGTGGGGGGGTTCATGAAATCTCACTGTAAAGGGGAAATAGAATAGACATAACCTGTGGATGGGAGGAGGGTTTTGAATGGGGGAATAGAGATGGAAACAGAATGGGTCAGGTCAGGGGAGGATGGAGGGAGAGAATACTAGGAGAGACAATTGGAATCTGGGGGCATCTCTGGGATGAACTAGAAACCTACATTAATGGAAGCTCTCAAGAATCTGTGAGGGTGATCCTAGCTAAGACTCCTAGCAATGGATAATAATCTGAACCAGTAATCTCCTGTAACCNTGGAAGACTTCCAGTGGATGGATTTGGACACCAACCTAGACACAAAACATTCAACNTACAATTATTTCTGCCTACAACATGTGCTGGAGAAAGGTGACATAGAAATTGTGGGAGTGGCCAACTAATGACTAGCTTATCNTNAGAACCATACCATGAGAGGGAGCCTACCCCTGACACTGNCTGGAAGGCCAGGACCCCAGAGGGTGGATAAACCAGAGTCCTAGAATAGAATCAAACACAACTGGCAAAAAGAGACAATGAAATGATNTCTAATGATATTCTACTATGCTCATAGATTNATGCCTAGCCNAACTGTCATTGGAGATGCTTCACCCAAAAACTGATGGAAANGGATNTAGAGACCCACAGCCAAANATTACATGGAGTTCAGGGAATNCTGCAGAAGAGNAGGAGGAAGGACAGTCAGAGCCANAGGGTCAATGTTAGCACAAGAAAACCCACAGAATCAACTNACTTGGGCTCAAAGGGCCTCACAGAGACTNAATTGACAACCAAGGAGCCTATGTGGGACTGACCAAGGCCTTCTACATATATGTTACAGTTGTCGTAGCTTAGTCTTTCTGTGGTACTCCTAACAGTGGGAGCAGGTGCTGTCTCTGATTCTGTTGCCTGATTTTGAGACTCTTTCCTCCTACCAGGTTGCCTCTTCCANCCTTAATAAGAGAGGAGATGACTAGTCTCACTGCAATTTCATATACCATGNCTGGTTGATATCCAGGAGGCCTGGCTTTTTCTGAAGAGAAACTGAGAAGGATTAATGCCAGTGGGAAATAGGGGAGGTGGGAGGGGAAGAACTGGGGGACAGAGGAGAGGAGGGAAGGGAAACTGCATTTGGGACGTAAATACAAACAAACAAATAAATTATCAAAAATAAATAAATAAATAAATACAAAAATGAGCTCTTGTGTCCTTAGTAAGAGCCCCTTCACCAGAGAATATGTGAAATAAGGAAGTTTACTGATTAGAAAAACTNACTTTGTAACCTTGTCAAGAATTGAAAGAACAGACGAATATCTTCTTTGTACCTTAATCAATGGAAAACAGTTTCATAGAATATTTTTACATACATGGTGACTCTCTTTCGATTGATATTTGTTCAGTACCAGGAACAGCACAATTCATTTATATTTCTCTACTCATATATTCATCATTTTATGGTCCACAGTCTAGGTTTGCAATTATAGATTTCTGCTGCTATCATATCTTCACAGATGACGACTTTTTCCATATTTTCACTCAAAAGTGCTCCAAAATATAGCTAACCACAAAAGAATTCATATGCTTTGAGATTATAGGATTGAAAAAAATAATCTAATCCATAATGAAAACAAGTTGTTCAGGTTTCATCAGTTTAAAAAAATGATCAGAAAGAAATATTTTTTTTGTCTTTNACAGAGTGTATTTTAAAACTTCTAGTACATTCCAACTTTTCTTCTTTTTCACAAGTCATACTTTTTCTATAATCCCTAAAATTTTAATCTTCTCTTTTATTCTANCAGTTTTATAAGTTTATGAATCAATAAGAAGTAAAACTTGCTAAGACTTATATTTAGAGTCTTTTCAGTCCTTCACANGTGAACTTCTTACCATCATAGTTCTTAGTGACCATCTCCAAATGAAGACCCATAGGACTGGTGGGTAACTTTCACAGAGTACCCTGAGGCACTGAAAGAATGGATTTAGTTTTGTTCACCTAGATGGAGTCCTCTGTGTACTTAGAATGCATTGTTGTGTCTATTACAGAGAGGCCTGCGAGGGAAACAGATTATCCTACAAAATTATCAACAATCTGACCCAACTTACNTTTTCTTACTAAGAACAATTCTAAATGGGAAGAGTTTTCCTAAGACNTAATANGGAGAAAATATGAAGCTGCTCCTGTTCATTCTTTCNTATATTTCAAAGAGAGAAGTCTTTCTTACAAATTGGATATGGGAGCCATGTGATAACTTTGAAGTATGTCCTAGGTTGCTTTATATTGTGATAAACACCTTAACCAAAAACAACTTGGGCAGGAGTGGGTATAAACCAGCTTAGAGTTCCACATCACAATCCACCATGAAGGGAAGTGAATGCAGGAACTCAAGTAAAGCAGGACACAGGAGGAAGGAAATGAAGCAGAGGCCATGGAGAAGTGCTGATTACTGACTTACTTCCCATGATTTGCTCAGCCTGCTTTCTTATAGCNCCCAGGAACACCTGCCCAGGGGTGGCACTCTCTGTATTGGGATGAGCATTTCCACGTCCATCATTAATACCCCACAGACTTGTATAGAGGTCAATAAAAGAGAAGTATTTTCTCNAGTGANGTTCTCTCTTCCCAGATGCTGCTAGTTTGTATTACATTGAAATTTAGGATGAGGGCTTTCATCAGATTGTAATAAGAGCCTATCCTGAACTCTATATTCCATTTATGAGGCATAAAACATTCCCTTTCTCTTGTTTTTACACATAGATATTAGCTTCCTATCTGTGAGATAGAGATTTTTCTTTTTAAATTTATGTGTATTTGTTGGTGTCTCTGTGTGTAAGCATACATNCCAGCCAGTGCCCACAGAGGGAAGAAAGGTGCNTAGGGCCACCTGTAGCTGAACTTAGGGGCAATAGTGAGCAGGTCAGCATAGATGCTAGTTACTAAACTCAGGTCCTCTGGAAGAACAGCAAGCACTCTTAACTGCTGATCAACACCCAGAGAGATTTTGCTACTGTCAAAATATGGTACTGAAAGGCATATGCTACCATTGCCTGACTTCTATGTTTAATACAGTGGCTGGCTTTTTTTCTCTGATCTTCAGATAAGCTTTATTACGGTGNACAATATATTGGGGGATGCAATATATCACCACATCCATGAGCTATCCTCTGCCCTCCATGTGTGTGCTATCCANAACACATACACACAAACACATGATAAATAAATAAATATAAAAATATCACTTCACTGAAGTGTAATTGCTGCATAAATTATATATTCAATGCATATAAAACAAATGANTGGAAATTCACCTGTGAAATACCAATACCCACAAACACCAGAGACCCACCCCTCACTTCAAAGTTTCCCCAAAATATATTTCCTATGACAATTATTTTTAATTTCTATCACTGTTACATTTTCATGATAAATACTTAAAGTATAGCTTTTTAATATTTTTTTGTGCTTCTGTAGAGACAAATTCAATGGACCACAGGAAAGATATTTGCTAACTTCTAGATGTAATATTTTTAAGTGACAGTATTTTTCCTGTGATTTTCATGAAAGAGGAGCAAAAGCATAGTTTCAACTCATAGAGAATGATTGCATACACATGTCTTCATTTTCACTCCTTTTAGTGNTTCTTTAATAAAGCGCTTACTGAGTTCTGGTGCTACCCAGATTGATAGTTTTTAACATGTTCTTTTCCCATCAACCATCACATTTTGTCAAAATATCTTGACATAGAAGATATTTTATATGAATTTTGCAGTCACAAGAAGCCTACATGACTCTTCCCACTATCTATATTAGATAACTAACCCTGGCCTTTGCATATTGCTCCCTAGGGAGGACACACACACTTGCTAGCCTGAGATAAAAGCTCAGCTGTCACCTTGCAGTGACTGATCAGTCTCCTAGATTTCCCTTCAAAATGAAGTTGCCTGTTCTGCTGTTGGTGCTGCTGTTGTTCTTGATTCCTGGTGAGGACAGGGAGATGTGAAAAAGGAGGATGGGAAGAGAGGATGAGCCTTTTGGTCCCACTGCTCATCACATGTATTCTGTCTATGTATGAAAGGACAGGTCTTATCTTCCAGGATGGGGACTGTGAGGTTTACATCTGTGAGAGTGAGGTACTGATTGGGTAGAACCTATGCTATAATGACTATTATGCCATAGATGATGTGGGATGGCAAAATTATGCCTAGAAAACTGTTAAGGATTTCAATTCACTTGTTTTGTTAGAAATGGAATTTTAGTGTATAAAGAATTATATGTAAAAATAAACATCAGAGCTGAAATAAATATCAAAAAAGAAACCACAGAGATTGTTCATGAAGTTTTTNGATAACTTTGTACTTCTCTCTCATTATTTCAGCTTCCAGAGGTGATGTTGTGATGACCCAAACTCCACTGGCCCTGCCTGTCAGTCTTGGAGATCAAGCCTCCATCTCTTGCAGATCTAGTCAGAGCTTTGTACATAGTGATGGAAACACCTATATGAATTGGNTCCTGCAGAAGCCAGGCCAGTCTCCACAGCTCCTAATCTACAAGATTTCCACTCGATCTTCTGGGGTCCCAGACAGGTTCAGTGGCAGTGGGTCAGGCACAGATTTCACACTCAAGATCAGCAGAGTGGAACCAGAGGATATAGGAGTTTATTACTGCATGCAAGGTTCACATGTTCCTCCCACAGTGATTCAGACCCTAACAAAAACATCCTTGCTTGGGGTAGCCCAGCTGCCAAATAAGTTATTTATCTGTCAGAGAAGGAGATGATGAGGAACTCCTAATTATGGGTTTCAGTTGAGGGCACTGGAGCATGAGTGCCTTGTCTATACCTCACTGGTCATCCATTTCTAGCCTCAACAGCTACAATAACAAAGATATTACATCTGCCTCAGGAGAATCACAAATAGAAACCTTCTCAGCAACCAGGAATGATGGGGATAAAGCTGAGTGAAAACCCATTCTTTTCTAACATTCCTTGTCTATATTTGTTGCCCCAAATTATACAGTAAAGATGGCAGGAAATGAAGATTTATTCCTTGGTTAAACTTTCTCCTTAAGCATATAGTTAATTTATTTGTAAAATTTTGTGCCTTTGACTTAAATTCCATTTTGTTAATATAAATATTGTGCAGCCTTCTCCCTTTTGTTTACTATTATTGTAAAGTATATTCATTGACTCCTTAAATTTCTGACTATCTTTACTCATGAAGTATTTCTGTTCTGACAAATGATTCTTCTTATCTCAATCTAGCTGTTCTACTTTAACTGCATGTTTTATTTCAATTAAATGCACAGTTATCAATGGATAGGAATATGTGCATGCTAGAATTTTCTAGTTGTTCTGAACATTTTCCCTATTTGTTCATTGTTTGGTGATTTTATGTATTGATAGAATTTTATAATTTTTCTCCTTTATTTGTGTGAATTTAGGGCAAACTTATTTTCACGTTAAGTTATCTTATCTTTCTTCAGTTTTCAGAGAGTGGCTGTTTCCTTCTTTCTGAAGTTTCTGGTAATTGTATTTTCTGGTTGGAAGGGAAATTTTGCTGTGCTTACTAGAACCTTGGCTATATATCCCCATTCTCTCCTTGTTGTTCAATTTGTAAGTGTGTGTGTGGTGCATTGTATGAAAGTCTTAAGTAATTAATAAAAATGTTATGTTGTGGAAAAAGAAAATAGTGTCCATCTAATAGGATTCTCTGAAATGTAACTTAAGAACCATCACATCTCTTTTTTCTTTCTGGATTTGATCTTTTGTTCAGGTGTTTTGCAATGAATTTATCTGAAAGTCTTTGAGCTTTGAGGACCTGGATGTTCAGATAGTACTTCAGTAAGTATGATCTTTGTATGTTCATCTTTCACTCCTATTATTAGAAACCTCATAATATAAGTATGTATTCATTTTATGGTGTCCCATATACTACTTATGTTGTTAATTCCTTTCTACTTCATTATATTTCATTCTTGGAAATTTAAAAATATAAATAATGATTATTTTATGTTTTGTGCCCAATTGTTGTCTTCCTCCTCATATTGGAATTCTTATTCACTAAAATCTCTCTCCTACTTTAATACTGTTTTTGTTTTGATTCAGTGAGTTAATTTTCTCTGCTTGCATAAACATGAGTAGGGCTTATTTACTGGAACATAGTTGTTTATCAATGGCTACAAGGCAGAAGAGAATGGCGCACCCTTTCCCAACAGCCTTGAACTGCTAGTAGCCAGTCCATGAGTAGTGAACACTCATCATCCCCTCCTCCATGCAAGATGAGAAGGGGTTGTGGCCTATCTTCTCCTGATCATATACAGGTAACCACAGCAGTGAGTTCAAGAGCCATGAAGAGTCAGATACTTTGAACAGATTTGAGTCTCAACTGCAGGTCTCCAAGACATCTATCAGTGTCCTGGGAAAAACCTGTAGTCCTGTGCTCCATTCACAATAAATGAGGGTCACCTTAATTTGTTTTTGCAGTGTCTGACTATGACTTATGTTTAGATCACACAGTATTTTTTTTTCATTAGATCATCTTTCCTGTTAACAATCCCTTGACTATCCTGGTGGGTCACTTTACATGTTGACACAATTCTGTAGATATTGCAGTACAGAAATAATAGGTCTCAGGCATCTATCAGAAAATTAGGCCACAAAGACATCAATAGATTTATGAATTGTGTTTCAGAATGGGTTGTAATATTGGTGTGTGTGTGTGTGTGTATGTGTGTGTGTGTGTATGTGTGTGTGTGTGTATGTGTGAGTGTGTGTGTGTGTGTGTGTGCGTGTGTGCATGTGTGAATGTTCTGTGCTATGAGACCATGAAATGTCTGTGAATCATAATTAAAACAAGTGGTTTAGGACATTGTCCAGAGACCAGTGTTGCCACCGTGTTGAGCAGTGGCTTCTACTTCCAAAATCTACAAGGGTTTTGAGATATCAAGTCCTTGGTATAATACTGGAATACTTAGTTTGATTTTATCCCCATAAATCACTCATCATGGGTCTCACAAAGAAGTGACAACTTGCAATGTAAAATGACCTTGATCTTCAGGTTCCTTGTAGAAAGTTAACTATAGGTGGCCAAAGTGTGCTTCTTCTGTCCCAGTATCCAGTTCCAGGAAAATCTTTGGGTATAGAAAGAACAATGATTCAAACTGAGGAAAATGAGTCTTACAGCAACAAATCAGAGTTTTCACCCTAATGTGCTATAGAGTATGACTCCAAAAAGATGATGTATGAGAAGAATTTGTACATCCCAAGCCAGGAATAAGGGCAGCATATTTTTTTTCACATAATAGAGTAATTAATTTGGCATTTAGAGAATGATTAATATTTGATTGACAAATCATTTGAGGAAACACGGAATCATCTTTGTGTCTATGTAATTACTTAATATTAATCTTCCCTCTTGCTATATCAAAAATCAGTCTATATATTTTAAAAAGAAAAAATTTTAAGCTAAAGTTTTATATTATGAAAGTCAAAAATTGGAGTTGCTATCATTTTCTCCATGTTGAAGACCTTTTTGTTTTACTATATCACATTTTGATAGATAGTATTATGAGTCTGAGTAATTGTGTCCCTATAATCCTTGTACTATTTACAAATCTCTAAAAATGAGAACATTTTATGATGGTTGTCATTGACAATGACTTCTCAAAATTATTTCCAACTACTCACCACTTTCCTACTAGTTACTAAGAGATTTGAGGAAAAGAGAAGCTGATTTCTTCAATTTTTTGTCTACTGGCAACCCCAACAGGATCTAAAGGGTAGTCCCAATCCTATGGTCCAACAGATGGCACTGGTTAAACAAAGTCCAATCAATGTCCTGATTCGGAAAAAGGGACTAGGATGGAAGAGCAGAGGAGTGATAGGGATAAGAGAAGACTGGGGAAGAAAATAATCATAATTTATTATATAAATTATGAGATTGTCAAAGAATTAGTGAAATTTTTAAAAACAAAAGCATCCCCAAAGGTTTGCATTTTGATGTTCTGGTTGTTCTGGTAACCTCTTTGGTTTGTACAATACAGCTTCATGCTTTAGAAGCTCAGTACCTAATAAGCTGTGACTGAAATGGGGTCTAAATTTAAGAGAAAATTTACATTAAAATGTAGTAAGTTGTGTGGGGACAAGGAAGGATATCTCTGAGGAAGTATATGTATTCACATGATTGTATTTACATGTCACTGAGTACATATGTGTAGATAAATGTACAGCTGTGCCTGTGCATGTCTAGGGGCAAGGTTGATGCCAGGATCATCCTTCATCATTCTTGCACCTTACTCATTGAAGCAAGGCCTCTCCAACAAAGCCAGAGCTAGTTGATGTGGCCTGTCTCACTATCCACTTTGTGCTGGGGATTTACCTTTTAGCTTTTCTGATACTGGAATTACTGATATGTTAGGCCCTATCACAGCATTTATACAAATGCTAGGAATGAAAAAAAAATAAACCTTCACATTTGTGTGGCATGAAATTTGTTCAATGAGACATTTCCCCAGTCCCCAATATAGTGACTTTAACATTTTAGAAGTGGTCTAAATAACACAAATATAAATGAAACATATAGTAAAATAGTATTTTAAATTTTCAGTAGCTAATATACTGCAATAGTTGAATAAAAATGGACCCCTTATGTCCATAGGAAGTTGCACTACTAGGAGGTGTGGCCTTGTTGTAGTTGGTGTGGCATTGTTGGAGGAAATGTGTTACTGGAGGCAGGTTTGAGGTCTCCGATACTCAAGCCTGGCCAGGGTGCCACTATCCCTCCTTGCTGCCTGAAGATCCAAATGTAGAACTCTCAGTTGTCTCTCCAGTACTATGTCTGCCTGTGTGGCCCCATGCTTCCAGCCATGACAAAAATGGATTAAAGTTGTGAACTGTAAGCCAGCTGCAATTAAATGTTTTCCTTTATAAGAGTAGTAGTGGTCATTGTGTCACTTCACAGTAATAAAACCCTAACTAAGGCATATACCAAATACTCAATAAGTATGTCTACTATCCTAATGAAAAATACCGACTAAATACGGGTATAATTTATGATGGATGCAGGCAAGCATAAGTTTGACATCAGACTAAGTTATAAGTGAGGTGTAAATCCTGGAGTTCTATTTACAGTATGTCAGGAATTCAAAACCCTGATGCACTATGAATTTGAAAGAAATTAGAAATGATTCTTAAATCTTTGTAATAAAGAAAGAGCAAAATTATTTGAGGAGATAGAAATGTTTAATGTGATTTAACATCACTTGTCAATGATATATATGTATATATATGATATATATAATATCAGTATATATGTGTCCATATGTGCACATATTTCAATGTCTGTGGGTTTATATGCATATACACACAAACCCTCACACATACACCCCCCCATATATATATATATACACATATATTTCTGTGTGTATACACACATATATGCCAGGATATATATTATATGTGTGTGTGTCATATATGTCAGTGTGTACATGTGTATATCAGTTAAAATGACACAAAAAGCTTTAATGGGAAACTTAGGATGATGATGGGGTTTAGTGGTTGGCCAATTGTCTAGCATTTGCAAGCTATACTTGTTTAATTCCTCTGAACTACAGAAGGAAAGAAGGAAGGAAAAGAAAACGCTTAAAAGAAGAAATAAAGATTGCATAGCTTGCCCTCTTCTTCTTGAGACTTAAGCCCCTGTCATGCCATCCACTCACTATCAATTGCTCCTCTCACCTATCCTCACTCCATTATCTGCTATGCAAAGCACCTGGCCTGACTGCTCTGTTTATGACCACATCTATCATAGGAAATTTCAGTACCTTATCTAGTCCTGTGATCTAACCAGACATGAACTATATATAGCTCTGACCTACACCCTTTCTCCTGAGGACAGATAGCATATGTAGACATTATCTCAGGCACATTCCAATGCTCTTTATACTCAATGAAAACAATCCTATCAGTGTTGTATGCACCAATCCCCATTGTATATACCAACCCAAATCAGGTGATCCCTCAAAACAGGATTTTAGGGTTACATGCAAATCCTGCCTTTAAGACATCCACTTGGGACCAATCAGAGGTCACTCTGGAAGTCAACCAATGTTTATCTTATTTGTGTCTTGCTTATTAGAAACCATGGCTAAATATATCAATCTCATCTTGGACATTGATTAGAGGAGATTATATATTCCTTATCATTTTACCTGTCACTTTTAATAACATTTTAAAACAAATCTCCAACATTTAGAGGACAGCCCTCCTAGCCATCAAAGAGACCTCATAAAAAGTATCCTTTCAGGTTTTTAACAAATGAGAGGATCCTAAAACTCAACACTTAAGCAAAATTAAGTTCATTATTAAGTGTTGGTTGAAGCTTTACATCAGGGTAAAATGTAGGGTAATATAAACAAGGATGTCCTCCCTGCTCAGGTCTAGTGTACTGGGTAAGCCATTTGGCAATCTGTTTCAACTCATATCCACTACCTCAGTCCTGGTCCTGTGGGAAGAGAAGAAACCATAGAAGCAATACAGTTCATGGTGAAGAACTGTTTCTGTCTAGTCCATCACTGGACTCTGGTATGCTGAGCTTTGTTGGGATTGTCAACAGCCAACAACTGATGGGGACCAACTGGCACTGTTCCCATTACCTTCACCATCATGAAACTTACAGTAATGTTGCTGCTGGCTTGTATCATTTATTAGTCCCCACTCTCTGTTAAGGGGGTTGAAGGCACTCCTACCAAACCTAAATAGACTATACCAGCATCACTTTTCCACTGTTTCTTCATTACTTCCTATGGCTAACCCTTCCCCTATTATACAACATTCTCAAAACATCCTATGTCTCCATTAAATTTTCATAACAAACCCTCCATGAAGCATTCAGATTCATCCCTTTTTCAGGACACCCTTCCTCCACTGTTGGTGGGAGTGCAATCTTGTACAGCCACTTTGGAAATCAATATGGCGGTTTCTTAGAAAACTGACAGTCAATCTTCCTCAAGACCCAGGTATACCACTCCTGGGCATACACCCAAGGGATGCTCAATCATACCACAGGGGCACATGCTCAACTATGTTCATAGCAGCATTATTCATAATAGCCAGAACCTGGAAACAACCTAGATGGCCCTCAATTGAAGAATGGATCAAGAAAATGTGATACATATACACAATGGAGTACTACTCAGCAGAGAAAAACGATGATCATATGAAATTTACAGGCAAATGGATGGAACTAGAAAATATCATCCTGAGTGAGGTAACCCAGACCCAGAAGGACAAACATGGTATGTACTCACTNGTAAGTGGATACTAGAAGTAAGCAAAGGATAACCAGACTGCAAACCACAGCTACAGGGAGAAACCTAGGAGGGAAGCATGGATCNCCCAGCGAGGGAGAAATGGATGAGATCTACATGGGCTGACTAGGAGTGAGGGAGAGGAAATGGGGGACAAGGGATGGAGGGTGAGAATGTAAGGGAGCGAGAGGTTTGAGCTGGAACAGGGACAGAGTGGGAGAGCAAGGAAGGAGATAACATGATAAATGGGGAAATCACGGGAATAGGGAGAAATAGAGTACTAGGGAAGTTCCCAGGAGTCCACAGGGATGACCCCATCTTAGACCACTGGAAATAATCGAGAGGGTGCCTGAACTGGTCTACTCCGGTGATCACATGCATGAACACCCTAACTGCCATCATGGATCCCTCATCCAGTGACTGATGGAGGCAGATGCAGAGATCCATGGCTGGGCACCAGGCTGAGCTCCAGAAGCCTTACCACTTTCTTAACATCTGCTCATTTGTGATTGCGAATTGTTTAATATTATAGAAGTCAGATCATCAAGTTCAAATGGACAAATAATAGATGTAAATAAAAGCTGTAAAACATTCGACTTTTTAAAAATCTAACTTCATATGTCAACTAGGTATATATATTGTCTACACATGTTTATGTTTTTATTTAATTTATATGGTACCCAATTAATTAGTTAGTACAATTAATATAAATTATAGTTAATAAAGTAAGCCTAAATTGTTTTCAACTGAGAGTCTAACTAGAATTTTAAAGAAAAACACCCTTGCTCCACTGCCTGACTGGTGAAAGTAAGATATATAGAAGTAAGAAAAGGGAAAAGTCCAGAGGCAAAAGATAGATAGGATAATTTAAGTTAATAAAAGCTGACTAGAAACAAGCCATGTTAAGGCCTGGCATTCAAGATTAAGAATAAGCCTCCATGTGTGATTTTATTTTCNAGGGAGCCGGGTGGCAGACCCTTGAAAAAGAGCAAAAACAATCAACAACATTTTGGCATTCCAATGTGGGGCTAGAGTAAAAGAAAATCCAACACAATGTAACTAAATAAGAATCATTTACTTGTTTTAAAAAAATCTACTGTCAAGTCCCCTCACTACCAGTACTTCCAATATTGTATTTCCCCATACCCCGTTTTCTACAATATCCTCAATTCACAGCCCTGCTGTATTACATGGAAGTCTTATGCTTCTTCATAAAGCTCCATGGGCTGATAAAGTGGGAGCTGGAAAATCACCAGTGTTCTATAGCAGAGGTCAATGGAACAAGACCACATCCTCAGATTTCCTGAAAATGTCTGGNGAAAGCAGTATGAGGATTTCCTTCCTCTTCCTCCTCCTCCCCCTCCTCCTCTTCTTCTCCTTCTTCTTATGTTTTGTTTTTGTTTTTTTCAAGACAGGGTTTCTCTGTGTAACACCCCTGGCTGTCCTCGAACTCATAGAGATCCACCTATATCTGCCTCCTGAGTGCTGGGATAAAAGGCATGAGCAACCACCACCCTGGCAAAAGTTCCTCACTTCTAATACCAACCTCCTTTAAATAACAGAGCCCTAGTGTTATTGACTTTTGCATTGACATGATGAAAGTACCTGAAAGAAATAACTTAAGAAGGAAAGATTCATTTTGGTCTAGCTTCTCAGAGGTTTAAGGGTATAACAAGAGGAAAGGCATTTGGAGTCATTTTGCTAATGCCACTGGGAGTTTAAAAGCAAGAGCTAGAATTGAAATAGCCAGAGATAACATATACCAATTTCTNCCCCTCCCCCACATTGAGTTACCTCCTCCAGCTTGGGCATATACACTAATGCCTTTAGTTCCTAGCATAAAATTATCTAAAGCTTGTTACCCAGTATTTAAAAAGCAAGCTTTAGTACACANTGCAGCATCAAAACATAGCACATCACAAGCCACACAGGTGTAGCCATCCAGAAAATAGTTTCATGAATTAAAACAATCTTTTGTGAGGTCTCCTTAGAGGGCAATTTTGCTGTATGCATTGTAAGGAAAGCATAGCTAGAGTTACTCAAACATAAAAGAGACTTCTCTTAAGCAAATGTGAGATATTTTATCATATCCAAACAGGAGGAGAGTTAGAAGCAGAGGGGCCAACTGACAGTTCTCGGTCCTCCCAATGACCTTCAAAGCCCATCAGAACTGAAAACAAAATATTGGCAGGAGCAGGCACTAGGGGGAGCAGCTAGTCCATTTCTATCTTACTCCCTGTACCATAGGGAGGATTTTGTTATGACTTGTATCACTGTGTCAACAGCTCTGATGCTGTAGACAGTAGTAATTAGCAACATCTTCCACCTGCAGATTGCTGATGGTGAGAGTAAAATCTGTCCCAGATCCACTGCCACTGAATCTTGATGGGATTTGTTTGCAGGTTGGATGCCTTATAGATTAAAAGTTTAGGAACATTCCCTGGTTTCTGCTGGTACCAGGCTAACCAACTATTAATGTTTTGACCAGCATGGCAAGTGATGGTGACTCTGTCTCCAAGAGATGCAGACAGAGTTGTTGGAGATTGTGTCATCTGGATATTACATCTCACACCTGAGGTTGGAAACATAAAACAATGATANGGTGTTAACCACATTGTAAGGTAACTTTCATGAAAAGCCAGGCAGTATTCACAATACTGGCTACAAAATTCTCCTCTTCTGTCTCCATTACCTGAAAACCAGAGCAGGAGCAGCCCTAGGAGCTTAGGAAGCATCCTCATGTCCATGCTGTATCCTCACTGAGAATGACTTCTGAACATGGTGAGAACAACCACTGAATAACTTCTCAGAGCAGTGGGTGTGCTCTGGCCACATGCAAATCAGCAGGGATGTACAGGGCTGAGGCTAGCTGCAGAATTGCCTGGACTCATCTAAGGGACTCAGTATAAGCATAGGAGTCCCCAGGTTTCAAGATAGAGAGGGGTAGAATAGAGCTGCCTGCAGATAGCAAGTTCTTTACTGTGGATCAAAGAACAATATCAGTGAAGGAATTTGCAAGGGCTTTGTTGTTTTTATCACTCCCTTTTACTCTGTTTTTCTGTTGTATATTCACATTAAGGATAGTGACTGATCTTTTGAGATATTCCCAGAAATTTAAAGAAGCCTTATTTATTCATTAAGCTGTTGTTTTTAAATAAAAAACTATAAACTTCATCATAAAATTTTGCAGATAAATAACTATAATACACTAAAATTAACCAGAAGCAAAGTCAATACAATTCATTGAACTTTTACACACTAAGAATAGAATCTGTGGATATTCACATTAGGTTTTATATTTTCAAATGTATTTTATGAACTTATCCATCACCAAAATGCAAAATATACATGACAGAATTAGAAAAATAAGCAGCTTTATATCTTCTTTCATGACTTGTATCCATTTCACTCATTTCTTTTTTACTATTGATATCATTGATCACAAAATACTCATTGCTCTGATTCCCTGAAGTTCTTGAAATGAGCATGAAGAATACTTAAAACCCTTGTTGAGTCATGACTATATGGAATGTGTGTATCTACATCTCCTCCTAAGCAACCTCCTGTTCCTCCATCCATCAGTGCTCTGCCAAGCTAATTTCATTGAAGCTGTCCAATATCAGGAATTTTCTTAGTTCCCTGAGCTCCCTTCTTAGCTCAGCTTGCACTGTATATATTTAAAGGTATTCTTGAGATATCTCAGGATATTATCCCCACCTTTCTGTCCTCTCTTCACATAATACACTATTTTCAAAACTGGAGATCCACACTGAAAAATACTCGTTTCATTCTTCATTGGTCTATGTTCTCTATCATATGCTACCACCACCATATCGGCACCAGATCCAAAACAGCACAGTTTTCTATGGCTGTGTTTAGGTCAGTGGAAATCAAGTAAGGGGAAGGGATAAATGCATAGGAATGAATATGAAAGATGTGCTTTGTGAGCTGTGTCTCAGGAAGCCACTGGGCTCGCAGGGGGATGGGTATTGGGGTAGAGCGTGGGTCTTGTAGATTGCAGGGTCGGATGAGGGGGGTTGGTGGAAGAGCTTGCCAACAGGAGTCTTCCCTGCTGGCTGGTAACTGGGTAGTGACGGGTGGGGGTTCTCGGGACTGTTTGTGTCCCAGGGTCGGAGAAGAGTCACTCACCTCTTGGTCCAATGAAAGCTGGTGGATTCTGTGTCTCAGGAAGCCACTGGGCTCACAGGGGGATGGGTATTGGGGTAGGGCATGGGTCTTGTAGATTGCAGGATGCGATGGGGGTTTTGATGGATAAGCCTGCCTGCAGGAGTCTTCCCTGCTGGCCACCAACTGGGGCAGAGATAGGTGGGGGTTCCCAGGGACTGTTTGTGTCCCAGGACCTAGGTCCTAGAGGCTGGACTCTGGGTGGGAGANGAGTCACTCACCTCTTGGTCCAATGAGAGTTGGCGGATTTTGTGTCTCAGGAAGCCACTGGGGTCATAAGGGAATGGGTATTAGGGTAGGGTGTGGGTCTTATAGATTGGAGGGTTGGATGGGGGCATTTGGTGGATGAGCCTGCCCATAGGAGTCTTCCCTGCTGGCTGGCAACTCTTGGTCCAATGAGAGCTGGTGGATTCTGTGTCTCAGTAAACCACTGGGATCGTAAGGGGATGGGTATTAGGGTAGGGTGTGGGTCTTGTAGATTGCAAGGTTGGATGGGGGTTTTTGGTGGTGGTGTTGGGGGCCTGCCCGTAGGAGTCTTCCCTGCTGGCCACCTACTGGGGCAGCGATTATGATGTTATTTTTGCATCTCTATGTCTACTAACTTCTCTGTCTCTTCCTCATTTTCTTGTAATCATAGGGTCCAGTGGAGGAATTGTGCTCACCCAGTCTCCAGCATCCACGGCTCCATCTCAAGAAGTGAAGGTCACCATCACCTGCAGTGATAAGCGCCAGTTACTTGCGCTAGTACCAGCAAGATCCAGGAGGCTTCCCTAAGCTCCTGGTTTGTGGAACATCCTATCTGGCTTTTGAAGTCCAGCTCACTTCAGTGGAAGTGGGTCTGGGATCTCTTATTCTCTCAATCAGCAGCGTGGAGGCTGAATATATTGCCACTTACCACTGTCAGCAGAGGAATAGTAGCCCACTCCCATGGTATTATAGACTAGAACAGAAATCCTTTGTCTCCCTAGGGGCAGCTGTTTCTCCGTAGAGATAAAATATGATCATAGGTTTAATTGACATGTTTCAGAATGTTTCAAAATTTCTTTAATGAAGTAAAGACTGAATTTCATTCAAGGGAACTCAGTTTGCACACATGAAGAAATGTGCAGAAACGTTGGATGGACACAGTAAAATGTGCCCTCTTCTTGTTGCATCCTATTCAGGGGAATATTTGAGATACAGATATCTTTAATGGGAACCTTATCCCAAACGCTAACTCACTGGGCTTTAAGAAAAAAATCTATGGTAGCTTATGAGAATTCCCACCTGCAAGGAATGATTAGGAAAATCCAGAGTATTTCCCCAAGACTAAGTTAATCAAAGTGTGTGATTGTTTCAGGGTAAAGAACTGCAAAAAGCNTAATATATTCTCTATCACCTTTTCCTTGGGGAATTTGAAGATGTCATAATGTTGCATATCTTGGAGTGTCTCACAGCATGGAAGTAGTTTGTTCTAACAAACAAGCACAAATATGAGAAAGCTACAAAACTTCCACATTATAGCAAAATGGGCTTCAGTTTTTGCTGCTCTGTGGTGTCTGAGAGTTCCTTTAAAATGCTGACATACCACACCAGTGTATAGAAAATATCTCTTGTGAAACACTTGTGAGCTGGAGAAACATCCAGCTAATATTTTAATATTCCTATATCTCCATTAAAAGAAGATATTAGAATAGAGATGTTCCCTCCTAGACAGGTTCACTGTCTTGATGGTGACTTAGAAGACTGACTGAATTTAGAAAAAGAAAACCTCCTCAGTACATTCCTACACCCTTCAGGTTGAGTGATGGGGATGCCAAATGGGATTAGATTTCATTTAAAATGTCTGCAGAATGAGAGATAGAAAAAAAAATAGAGCTAGAGTAGTTGGGGTCAGAATTTTCTTTTATGGGGCATAAAGAATGTCGGTGTCTGTCCTATGAATTCTGAATTTTAATGTAAAATATCTCAGATTTTCATTCATGGTGTGGAGTACTGTTGTTGTATATAAACCACTACCATCCTTTTTACATCACTCCATCTTGTTCACTTGCCCTTACCTTGTAAGGTCAGAAGAAACACTTAAGGAAGACTCCAGACTCAAATAGTATGCAAGAACAAAGAGCATTTATTATACCAGCATGCATGTGGGGTTGTTTACCTCTACAAAATAGTGACAACCCTGAGAGGGGTGTGCAGGATCCTTGTAAGCACAGCTAAGGGGAGTTTCAGGGTCAACTATATAATTGGTTAAGCAAGTAGTAGTAACATTAGTATGTTTCTAATTGGCTGAGGTTTAGTTTTATCATATTTGGACACATCTGCACAAGCTTGGACGTGACTCAGAAGCGGGTGACTGGCTTTGTCCTTGAGATACTGTGAGGCTGACTTAGGCCCTCTTTGTTTATTCTCTTCCCTCGAACCTGAATATAAAGGTCTTGTAGATAAATGACCCTTTGTTGGAAAAGATACCTGTTTTGTCCTTCTTAAAGAACTGAGACCTGAATTCAGTTGTGAGGGTGGGAGAATTTAACCCCTTCAACCAGTTGTTGATTGTTTACATTCTTAACTCTTTTTGGGGGGCACCATCTAGCTTCCAAATAAATCACATATGGAGGTTTATTCTTTCTTATGAATGCCTGCTCTAAGCTTGACTTATTTCTAGCCATCTTTTTTTAAATTAAATTATCCCAACTACCTTTTGCCTCTGGGCTTTTACCTTTATCTATTTCTGTCTTTACTTCTTACTTTACTTCTTATTCTGTGGCTGGCTGTATATCTGGGTGGCTGGCCCCTGATGTCCTCCTCTCCTCCTTTTCTTGCTGCTTGATCCTTTTTCCCAGATTTCTCCTCCTATTTATTCTCTCTGCCTGCCAGCCCCACCTATCCTTTCTCTGCCCAGCTATCAGCTGTTCAGCTCTTTATTATACCAACTAGTTGTTTTATATAGGCAAAGTAACACAGTTTCACAGAGTTAAACAAATGCAACACATCTTTGCATCATTAAAACAATTGTTCCACAGCATAAACAAATGTAATATATCTTAAAATAATATTCTACAACACTTAATGCTCTCCTGTCAGNAATAAAACTTCCTGAGTCATTCTTTATTAAGGACATTTATTATTTCATGTAGGTCATACCTTGTTAATCCAGGACAATCTTACTACATTTATATGATTAATTTACACATTCAAAAGGTCTTTACCTGTATCCATACTCGTTGTGTGATATTTTGTTTGTGTTCTGACAAATAAAGCTTGCCTGGAGATCAGAAGGGAGAGCTAGCCACTAGTTAACCATAGAGCCAGGCATGGTGGCTGAAGCCTTTAGTCCTAGCACTCAAGAGGCAGAGACAGGAAGTGATAAAGTTGGACAGAGACAGGATCTTGGCCATTTCAGTCATAGGATACATAGAGGTAGGATGGGACTGTGGCTGCTTCCTTCCTTTTCTGATCCTTCAGGTTTTTACTCCNATATTTGGCTCCTGATTTTTATTGATAAGACTAATTAGTTAATGCATCACATACACATCATGGATTTGGTAGTAGAAAAGGGGATCTTTGATATTTTCTGAAATCTAGTGTGCTTTAAGTATTGGTTACTTCTAGCCTGTAGCTCTCAGACCTAGTAGAAAAATCCAGAGTTTGGTTCTTGATGGTCTCAGCTTCCTGTGGCTCCTGACCTAATGGTTCTGCACTCTCATCTCTGTCAATGCCTCTGACTTCTAAAACTCATGGGGGCATCCTCTTCTTTAGTAATTACATGATAAAAACCAATAGAAGGGTTTCTGGCATCTAATGATGCAGATTTGTCTATTTTTTAAGTCNAATTTTTATGTATGTGTTCATGTATGTATATCTGTGCTTCACAGGCATGCCTGGTACAGGATAGATTGATGTCTATCACCTTGATTTCCATGACAAACATTATTTACTACATTTCTTTGACTATTAATATTGCCTACTATGTGATGGTTGGAGAGGCTCACACAGGAAGACATTGATGGAGATTTTCTTTGATTTGCTCTATTGAAAGTATAATACAGAGAGAAAAGCAAGGCTAAATGTGACCCTCAATCATCTTTGGAGAAACCCTTTCTGTAGGGAATTAATACTTAAGGCACATGATATTTCAGGAAATACCAAAGATTCCCCTTTTATTCCATCATCTTTCAAGGTTACCAGATCCTACACTACAGTTTATGGTATTATTTTAGACTCATATTAATCATATTAAGCCATCTAAAACAATTCCAAGAAGTAAGGATTATACTGACACATATTTTGNTGAGTAGGAGTATAAATACCAGTTATGGTAAATCGTAAAGTTGTGAGACTTTCTTTAACTCAGGAGTATCATTGTACTTCTGTCCTTCTTGGGCTGAAAAAGGGGAAAGAAGAGTTTCCTCTACACAGACTTCTAGAGAAACTACAAACTTTGCTTTATCTGAAAAAGGCTCATAGCAGCTGTGAATTGCAGTAACCACAGCCTCACACTTCTGCTTCTTTGTGTGGTTTATGTTATGACTTGAATCACTGTGGGAGGGTATTCATCATATTGTTGACAGTAATAAGTGGCCACATCTTCAGACTCCAAGCTGCCGATGGTGAGTGAGAAATCTGTGCCAGATCCACTGCCACTGAACCTCGATGGGACCCCAGTTTGCAGGTTGGATGCCTTATAGATTAAGGGTGTAGGAGCTTTCCCTGGTTTCTGCTGGTACCAGGCTAACCAACTATTAATGTTCTGACTGGCATGACAAGTGATTGTGACTCTGTCTCCCATAGACACAGAGAGCAAAGATGGAGACTGAGTCATCACGATGTCACATTTCACACCTAAGATTGGAAACACACAACAAATATAGAATATTAACAATATTGCAAGATGACTTCCTTGAATGGTAACCCATCTCTCCCTATACTGAGTTTACAAATCTACATTGCTGTCTTCCTTACCTGGATACCAGAACAGAAGCAGTCCCAGGAGCTGCACAGGGGACCTCATGGCCGTAATGTGTCCTGACTGGAATGACAACTTCATAGAGTGTGAACTGCTTATTAAGTTCTTGGGTACTGAACTGGGCTCTGAGAACATGCAAATCAATAAGGCCTAGGAAGATCTACATCTGCAGGAGTGTTTTGACTCATCTCAGGGTCTTAATACAGGCCCAGAGGCCTCAGATATCCAAGCAAACAAGTACAAGAATTATTTGCCTGCAGAGAACACACTCTTCTTTATGGGCCAAAGACCATTTTTAATGTAGGGTCTTGCATTATTTCTATCAACCCTGTTATTGTACATGCTTTTCTGCTCATTTCCATCAAGGACAGAACTGTCCTTCTGAAACAATCCCAGAGACCTAAAGAAGCCTTAGTCATTTCTCTCTGTGGTATTATTGGTCACAAAAAGACTTGTTGTTTGATATAATACCTTCTTACTGTTGTGGTGAACTTGAAGGTCAGTTTAAAAAAATGGGGAGTTATGATTTCCCTAAAGGGTGATCTGTCTTCTCATGCGCTTCCATCTTTGTTTCTGAATTTAAAAATTCTCTTCCCATAAGTTACATCAAAGCTCTTCAATATCAGAAATCTTCTGTTCCTATATGAGTACTGTAAGGTGCTTTTCAGGCTCTTTCAGTTAAACACATCAGTTCCTGGTAAGATGAGTAAGATTACTGGTCTGTGTTATCTGTACCCTCTTATCATAAGCCATTTTCTTCAGAAATGGAGATCCTCCCTCTAATAAATCCATTCAACTCTTGATGGAATATTCTACTATCACCAAATCTGTCCTAATTACCAAGACAGTCCAGATCTCTGTAGGGACATTTAAGTCAGTGGAGATCAAATAATGTGAATAGAGAAGTAAATAGGAATGAATATCAAAGCTCTACATTTGCTTACTGAAGCCAGAATGGAGTCTAAAGTCATCTCCACATGGGTATCATAATGGTGAACGTTCAGGGTAGATGACAAGTGGAGTTTGGTGAGAGCAGAATTCATATGAAAAAGGTTACCTTGGATTGAGCATCCTGCAGTACAGTAATTCAAAGATAATGCCAAGAGTATTACAAACAGCCCCTTGCTCCTTTCTCACAGATGGAATAACTCAGAGGCATTTTCTTTGTGCTCCATGATGGACTTCAGTGCTACCTATCCTTATGGATAGCTCCTACACTATCAGGCCTTTACCATCCATTTTCACTTGCACCCTGACCTTTTTTATTCTCCCTCAAGATTTTCAGTATCTTCTAAATCTCTTGACTGCACAGGAATCCTTATGACTAGGGCATTCAATTTAAGATAGTAGGCAAGTCTCTACTCTCAGAGGATATATTTGATCTGAATGATTGCTAATTCTTTTATATTGATGGGTAAAATATTTAAATATAATATTAATATTAAAATTTTTGTTTATCTGGGTAGATATCCGAAATAGATCATTGAGATATCTATTGTACAATGTTCTGAGTGTCTAAGCAGGTGGTCATCCAAGATGTATGATATTTAAAAGAATTGAAAATTCCTTGGAGCTGTGGAAAGAGCTCAGTTGGTACAGCACTTGCCTAACATGTAGGAAGGCTTAGGTTATCCAGCACTGCATAAAGCTAGAATGGTGAAACACACCTGAGTGGGGGCTCTAGCACCAAACTGGCATAAAACCAGCATAGTGGTATGCCCTGTAATCACAGTCAGGGAGTGGAAGAAGATGTATCAGAAAGTAAAGGACAGCGAAAGCTTTGTGTGCATTTCCAAACTGATCTTCACTAAATGTAACTTTGTTTAAAAGGAAAAAAAAGTAAAGAAAAGGAAAATTAAAGTTATCTTTAACAAAGAGCTATGTGCCATGATGTTAGATGCTCAGGAAAAGAGACCTCCATGACTTAAATTACATAGATCAGAGAACCCATGTCTCATATTTTTTTCCAGCTTTCTTGTTCCATAATTCTCCATTTTGAGTTTTTATTCTGGTTTGGGGAAGTGCCAGGTCACTTTTTCATGACTGTGACACAGTTCCTGAGTAAACTCCTTATACTGAAAAGAGTCCTTTATAGTTGCAATTCAAGATGTTTTCCCATTGTTTGGCTATCCACACTGATTTTATACAGGGGCAAACAGCTGAGCACATATGATCTTAAGGTGTGGTAGAAGAAAGCTCTTCAATTATGTGAATTAGAAAAAAGAACTGGCAGAGAGGGAGATGATGAGAGGGGAAGGGATACAAAGCTTACCATTTGAAGTTATACCACCCATGCACAGCCTTCAACAAGGCTTCACCTCCTAACGTCATCAAACTATGCGTTCATCCTATGACCTTCCAGTGACATAAAGTTTTAGCTACATTTGAGAAATGCTGTCAGCATGTGGAGGCATGAATAGTAGCTGCTATCACAGTCAGGCCTCAATTTGTGCTTCTCTTAATGCTTTCTGTTGACTTCTTTCACTGTTAGAAGAGTATAACCTTGTTATCAGTAATAAGTCAGAGCATCTTCAGATTCCAGGCTGATGATGTAGGAGGGAGGAGTGGGGGGACTCCCAGTGGCTCCCTATTAAGGCCTTACTCAAGCTCAGAAAGTCTGAGCTTGCTTTGCTCAGCAAGGCTGCATAATAGGATTATTTGGCCAAAGGTGTGGTTACCAGGTGTTTTGAAGGGTCTACACTTGTTGGTACTTTATACTTTATACCTTAACCTTGCCCCTCCTCTTGCTGATGTATAAAAAGCTCATCATAAATAAGCTCAGGGCGACTAGGTATTGAACCAGGTCCCTCCAGAAGCTATCCTGTGTCTCTATCTTTTTCTTCATCTATGTATATATTTCTTCCTATTATTTCTCAATTCTTCACTCCTCCATTTAAGAACCCTTCTGTACCAGGCCCTTTGCCTCTGAACACAGACCGAACTCCCTATTTCAATTTGGATGCATCAGGAGCTTAGGAGCTTTTTCTTCTTTCTGCTGTTACCAGGATAAGGTATTGCTAATGCCCCGACTTGCCCAGCAAGTAATGATGACTCTGTCTCTCAGACAGGGAGGATGGAGACTGAGTTAACTGGTGTCCACCAGACACCTAAGATTGAGAGATCAACAACAAATACCCACATTGTTAATAATAGGACAGATGGTTCTTAAAGACCAAGCAGCACTGACCACTGATTTTAGAAAATTCACAGTGTTATCCTTCTTACTGGTACTCCAGATTATCAACAGGTCCACAAATTGAGTGGGGTCCCTTATGTCCATACTGTGTCCTGACTGGGACTGACTCCTGCACAGCTTATTAACTTATTAAGAATAAAGACTTAATTTCCAGAGCAATGTAGACTTCCCTGCTGAGAACATGTTTCTCTGTGGGTATTAAAGGACAATGTACTTCTGGTTTCTGAAAGCACCCAACTATTTTGTTCTCTTCCAGGTGTAGGATGTTTCCCTCTTCTCATTCCTCAATCTTAGAACTTGCAAGTAAGTTTGCAGGACTATTGCGTTTGGCAAACTTTAATATTCCTGAGGCCGTGGCAGGTTCCTCTTGACTACAGTTCTGCTATTGGATGATCCTTCTATACACTGTGAATATGTGTTGCTCTCATTGGTTAAAATAATAAAGCTGTTTGGCCTATGGCAAGGCAGGATAAGGTTAGGCAGACTAATCAAACTCAGAACTCCGATGAAGAGGGGTGGAGTCGAGAGAAATGCGAGCCAGCCACCCAAGAAGTGAGAGGACTGGTCAAGCCAGGCCACATGGCAATATACAGATTAATAGAAATGGGTTTATTTAAATGTAAGAGCTAGTTAATAATAAGCCTGAGCTATTTGGCAGAGCATTTTGTAATTAATATAAGCTTCTGTTTGTTTATTTGGGATGGGACAGTCGGGACAGAGAAGCTGTCTCCATTTACACGGTTCACACATGTCCTTAGTGTGAAGCTAAAGTAGAATACAAAGTCCTAAGCACCATGGTTTCTAAGGAAAGGCAGGATCTACCTCACATATCCAATCATTTTTAAGTAATCCATCTCCTCCACTTGCAATTTCTCTGCCATGGCTCTGTCATGGCATGAGTCTTCTCCCTTCCATTCTGAAGCATGTTCTCTACCCCACTAGCTCTTGTTTAATCACAAGAATCCATGTCTGGTGCTCCATGTGTGCTCAGATTACTGGCTTTCCTCTTCTTACTCCTAACACAGCCTCTGTGCTCAAAAGGTAAGATCCTCTTCCTGCCATAGACTCATCTGTACCAGTGCATCTAGCATGGAAGCTTTTTAAAAAATATTTTATTTATTATCTGATGATGTTATACATGTATGCAGTGTAGCCCCATGATTGCCCATTGAATCAAGGGTTACTCTCATTAATTTGGTGAAATCCTTTCCTGTAAATATTAGATTGTATCTTCCCTTTTCAAAACAAACAAACAAACAAACAAACAAAAATTCACACACCAACACTACCCTTGCACCCTTCTTGTTCTCTCTGTTTTTTTTTTTCTTTTTTTGGCTTACTTGTTTCTTTTATTTTGTAACCTACAGTGTCCAGTTAGTTCTCCTGCTAGAATGTTGGCTGATCTTGTTTTATTGGTCCTGTACGGGTCACATACATGTATCACAGCTGCTATGTGTTCCNGAGTGCAGCAGCCATGTCCTGTCCAGAAGACAGAGTTTCATAGCATTCCTCCAAAGCTTCTGGCTCTTATGTTATCTCAGTCTCCTCCTCTGTAATTGATAGATCTTTGCTGCAGATCCTACCAGTACCAAATCTCACTCAATTCTCAAGCTCTCNTTGGCTGTCTTTAGGAGCATATTTAAATGCATGTTCATTTTATGTGGTGTTTTACCTAAAAAGTAAAATTTCAATACACTTGTGAAAATTACACTTAAATGGTATGATAAAATTTTAACAAAATAGGCCACTGTGTCATATGTTTTATATGATAAAACCAATGATCTTCACATATTACAAAGTTTATACTATCAAGTTTTAAATGTGAATATCTGGTTTAAGTCAGTTCATCGTTANCTACATACATCCAGTGTTCAATCACTACTGAATGGGATATTAAACAGTGTTTTAAGTGTCTTTATGTTAGATGATACTGTCTCACTGTATACCAATGTAACTTTCTGAGCATATTTCACCTGAGGTTGTTTGGTAAGAAATATATGACAAATGAACTTTTGACTTACAATATTTCTGATCTACATAATTTTAGTTGGTATATCCCCCAACTTAAAACATATCTGAGGATATGTACAGNACAGATTCATAAGAATCCATACACTTTCTACACTATTGCATCTATTTTTAATACATTCTAATCAAATTTTCCTTATCTCTTTATAGCAAGAAGTAGGGTATGAGCTTGTGTGTTTATGCATGTGTCTGACTGTATTTTTAGAATTTTTGCTTTTCCTCTGATGATGCAGAGTGAGGAACATCCCCA